>JAODUE010035181.1:0-20598 GCA_027564755.1 Amblyopsis hoosieri
CAAAGCCACAGACTTCAGACTTCAATTAGCATCGGACATTATACCATTCATGCTATGTACAGACAATATTACAGTAGTCAACGCCATGGCACATTCTTAAGACTAAATTTCTGGCATCGTGACATCCATACTCTGGACACACTGCAAGCATCTAGCAGTGATGTAGTAATGAGACAATTGAAAGTCAATTAGATTTAGACAATTGAAAGTCAATTAGATTCAGACAATTGAAGTGACAACAGGCGAAATAACGGTCGGCGAAGCAAAGTGGGCTGGTACAGAGTTAAACAAATCTCAACTTCAGGCGATGCGATTGAGGTGACCACCAATGGGAGCTAAAGAAATCTTTGACTGAAACATTTCGGGTGGGAAATATACGAGAGGATTACCTAGACAAGCAGAGCCTGGAATGTAAACAAGCGGCCAATATTCAGCTACAAAGCGATGAGCAGAAAGTTAGCATTGTGTCCAGGGCTTAAGGCTTTAGAATGCTTTTTTTTTTAGAGGGCTCCATAATTTACAACACAAATTGGTTTTCCGTATCAGCCATTAGAAAGGAAAATTGGTCTAACACCGATCTTGTATTGTTAGTGGAAATAGTCTGCCGATGGATCGGGGCAGCCCTAGTGAAGATGCACTTACTTGTTTTCAAACACTATTGTGAGCGAGTCTTCGTGCACATCCTTGATGTAACCCTAAAAAGAAACAAACAGGAACAGTGTTAATTCCACTACATGTCAAAATACAGCACTCTTTAGGTTGTATTGTTCCATTGCATACAAAGTGTCATGAAGTAGATGTCTTCACGGGTCCCCGATCGGGTCCAACTTTTGAGTGTTTGACTCAAAAGTTGGACGTTCCTCTGCCAACTTTTCTGCACTATTCCTTGACTATTGATGGCGGAATGGCGTCGCAACATCATTTTAAGGTTCTGTTTATTCTTTTGGTACTCGGCAGGTTTTTTGGACCCGAATGGGTAAAAATCTACGGTACTTCTCGGGTACGGGCCTGTTTGTCGTCGGTTCCGTTCGGAACAGATCTCAATTTATAAGTTTTATTTATGCAAATCGGGTCGAGTGAAAAATGTTTTGGTTAATTTCGGATTGGGCCCAATTTTTTGCATCCATGAAGACCTCTAGAAGTACACACTGGGAGCTATGCTAGCACAGATACTAGGAGGAGGCGGAGTAAAAAATATATCGGCATGTCATATCGGCACATTTCTCTGGCTGCAAGGTATGTGCTGGAGAGAGTGTTTCATCTCCTGACAGCACAGACTGCTTAAAAATATCACACCCATTCACAGAGCATACAAAGGAGGTACTTGCTGCTGCATGCGTTTCTACCAGCTGGGAGACCACTTCACACATGGGTGATGTGCACACTGGGGTAAGGAAAACCGAGTTCACTTAGCCTGGCATTTGGATACAGGATGCGATACACCATAGGTGGCTATTACGATAGCAACAGATATACTCTTAAAGAAAAAAGGCGTGTGTGTGTGTGTTTCCCTCGTTCTAACATGTCCCTACTAAAGCCCTCAATGAAATGAGTGATGGGGTGTGTGTCTGTGTGTGTGCGGTGGGGGGTGGGGTGGAGGGGGTGGGGGGGTAGTATTGCCATCCGTGCGACACTTCCTTATATGGGATGGTGAGGTCGGTCACCAGGGGCCAACAGCAAGATTGCTGTCGGGGGGAGGAATCATTTCACCTGTTGGAAAGACTCTGCATTTTCACAGTAAAAGCTGGCTAGGATTTCAGCCAGGAGCATTGTGCATGAGCTCCATTTACTCATGTCAGTGTTGGTGATTGCAGATAAACAGCCTGGTCTAAAACAAACCTTTTACTAGTGCTGCACATTGGCAACATGTAGTGGAAAACCTTAAGAGCTCAGAAAAGCCAGTGCTAGTTAGCATTTCTTTCCTCAACCAAACAGGTTTATAGAAAGACATGACCATCCATCTTAAGGGTGCATGTGATGTCAGGGGATGGTATCACTTCCACAGAGTACTACCAGGTCAAAAGACAGGAAAGCCCTCCTTTTGGCACAATGTTTCTTTTGAGTGGGGTTGGGGATCAAATGTAAGACAGTGTCATTTTGATGTGTGCAGGTTGGGCTGCATGATTTCACCTAAAATCAAAATCACGATTAATTGAACATTATACCTCGATTACGATTAATGAACGATTGTTTGCCTTTGTTTTGGTTTTGTTTGAGTTCTGCTCCATGATGCTTCCATTCAGCCGACTAGATAGGCTGAGTTACGTGATTACACCATAGAACTATAAATAAGGAATACACACGCAGTTACTCGCAGTAGTTTTCAGCAGCTTTTGTAAAAACGAACTATTTGTAAAAGAATGATACTTATGTGTTGCTAGCAATAGACTAAAACATTAGATAATTAAAGATACATGGAGTCATAATTATTAGCTTAAAGATAAATAAAATGACAGGCAAGTTGACTTACCCTGCTGTATTATCCTGTATAGGCAGCTATGTTTATCATTCATGTGTCCATTTGGAATTTAATTTTCTCCACTCCACCTACTAATTGTAGACATTTTTGTCTACTGTGATATTTTATAACCATTATGCCAGAAATTGTATTTCCGTAGGAGTGTCTCATTGAAAAAGTTGACTTGACATAGCTTAGAAGTTACCATGAAGGAAGGCGGCGCGCCTCAAGTTAGCCTATTTGCTTCAAACTTGGAATACTGTAACATACCTACGATGGGCAGTTAGATTAACAGTAGGTTTTTAGAAAGCCCACCTTGATATATAATAAGTTGTCTGTCACGCATTATAAGTTTGTTCTGCTCTGATATATGTTTAAGTTACACCAACCGAGCTGACATGTTACGAACCATTGACATTAAGTGTAGTTTAGATTTGCATCTGTCGCAGTTGATACTAATGGTGGTTACAATAATAACAGCAGCATTTCTCAGTAGATGCTGCTCGCTTATTGAGGTGCCTAGGATTGTCACGAGTGTCCGGGTCCTGACGAATCTGTAAAACACACGTCCTCCCATTTACATCGTGCTTGATTGAACAGCATTTTTTTTTTTTTTTTTAATCAAGAAAACCAAAATAGGAAATTTACGTTTGTTAGATGTTCTGAATTTCAGTTACTTTTTGGTTAATCGTGCAGCCTTATGTGCAGGGCAACACTGAATAGGCAAACCCATTTACAGACTTACTTTATGGTGAATTCAATACAGAGAACATACAGCATGTGTAAAATGTAACAGCATACTTTTATTTAAAAATCACCCAGCAAAACTTAAAATGCTTTTCCCATATTCAGAAAAACTGTGAAGAACAAATAATATAAATTATGGCCTACTCATAAATAACATAATGCTAAACATGTATTTATTCTGTTCTTATATAGCCTACAACATAAGTGATAGCTTGTAAATAGAATGTTTTCTAGTTCATAGTTACAATATTCAGTCATAAGAGGAAATAGAATCTGTCTCATGCATTTAATTGGACTAATAAGATTATCGGGGTCAGGATGCGTGGAACGTGCTCATTCATGCCAGAGCCAACCTGTCAGCCTGTAAAACTGAACAACAGGTGAGGCAGAATGAGGCGAGTAAATATAGGCTCATCTCTAAAGTCATGTGGTCAGAAAAAGGAATCAGTTCACCCTTCTCAAGTCAGGCATGAGAAAGACTATGGCGAACAAAATCTGGGATATATGCATCTAGGAAAATAAAACCATAAAAGACCATGTGCAGCATAGAAATGGCCATGTGTGAATTCCAGCGATCAGATGAATCGCATTAAGAACTTTCCTTAAAAAGCCCACCCTAATTTGCCAAACTAAAAGTTTGGTATGTTGTCATTAACTGTAAAATTACACTGTATGGCTAAACAATGATTATAACAGTTACAATATTCTTGATTTGCTTTAAATTCTAGTGTATAGCTAGAATACAAGGACTTATTAACAAACATGTAGAACGTCCAGGTAGACATTTGTCCTTTGTTTGAAAACAAGTGAAGAGACTGAGCAATTATAACTACAAGACCATGTGACTGTCCACGAAAGTGAAATTGCTTCTTTATCTAATAAGACGAACATAAACTGAAAGGGACACAAATGGACAGGTATCTAATGCTTCTTACAATACAAGAATGGAAGATAAAACATGGTTCAAAGTTGCTTTGTTGTAATATGGTATAATACAATTTGTAAGGACTTAACGGCTACCTAATTGGCTAGTTGGCGTTTGAATACCAACATTATTAAACCAAACACGACATATTATAATGCATAAAATGTACATAAGATGCACTTGTACACAAATGCAGTGTCATCATATGTTAAAAACTAATTTGGGCCATGCATGGTGATGACAAGTGTACCTAGCTTGATAGCTAGCGTGAGTTAGCCATCCACCCCACAATGGCCATCCACAACTGGGACGCAACCCATCCTTGTGTGTCTGGACCGGCCTCAAGATAACGTTAGCCACGTTAATTGTAGCCAGTCGGCAGACGCCAACTGTTTGAGCAGTTCTGTCTTAGCTTTACGTAATGTGTGCTGTGGAAGCTATTATGTGTCAGCAGCTTTCTATAGCTCCGTTACCTTGTAGAAGGCCCCGTTCGAGCCGCGAACTTCCACGGCCAGCCCGTCCATACTAGTCGGCAGATCTCCACGACTGTGGGTATCTGAAGCCGCTACCGGTACGACTCCGTGCGAATCAGGTACCACCCCCAGCTTCGCTGGCCCGTCGCCGGTCTCCGGTCGCTTGTGGATTTCCAGTGTTTCGGGTGGAGGGAGTGGGGCAGAGGTAAAGGGCTTGGGGAGATGGGTGTGATGCTATCAACGGATTGCAAAACAGACGCTGTCTCCAGCAGCCGGGTACGAAGCGACCGTCGGTGTCCTGTTGTTTGGTGGAGTGTAAAATGTGGTGGTCGCGAGCCAAATGGCACCACGACGGTCAAGCCTCGGTGTGCGCGAGGGAGTAGCAGAAGCTAATGTTGCTACGAATAGATAAGTAGCTAAGCTAGCTATAAACACCTTGATCCCGACTGTTCGCTGTGATGCTAGTTAGCTAACATTAAGTAGCTTTGCTGCGTTTGTTGGCCAGGCGTGTGGGCGCAGTCTTTGCGTTAAATAAATTCGACTCGTAGTCGTCACAGGGGACCCTTTCTTTGTTTGTGATGTAGTTTGCAGCAAAGGTTCCTCCAAAAAAAAAAGCGTTTGTGGTGCATAAATAAACCAGCACCTCCTCACTCCAGCCAGCAATCCCCTCAAACGCACGCTGATAGAGTGAATCAGAGAGGGACAGAATGACCTCAAAGACCCCACCCCTCGATGGGAAAAGATCCACCCTATGTGAATTGAGGGTTTATTATTGGTCATTTGCCTTGACAATCAAACCTCGCAGTCATTAATTGGTTTAGACTGTTAGGACTGGTTTATATTTTTGTTACCAATGAAGTAACATGAAGCCCACCTCCACATAATCCATTGGTTTTGTTCCTTGTCAGTTATATTATTATTCAAATTAACTGGCTCCCATGTACAATTTTGCTCACTCATTGATAAGTGGGAACCAACATGTTACTACCATGGCCACAACCAGTTACTGTAAATTCCACCACCAGTTTTGTAATCTGCAATTTCAGAAAAAAAAAAAAAAAGAAACTACAGAATGAAACAATTAGGCTATGTGATATTACATGTTACTGATGGTTAAGAATGGTGTGACAGTGTTATGTTCATACTGCATTTAAAAAAAAGATCAGAATGTTTTTTAGGGAAATTATTACTTTTATCAGTATCTGGATAATAAATTGTTTAATTGATAAGGAATGTAGGTCAGACATAGCCTACATATCCTATCTACTGTAGGCTATAATTAATCAAATAAAATCAGTCCTTATGCTAGACTCAGATGTGATCACATTGTCCCCTCCCTCCCCACAGTAGAGGGCAACCATTACAGCACATTGCTGGTCACCAGTACATGGGTGTTCATCATTTTTCATAATTTATTGGTTAAGTTATTGTCAACACATTTTCCTAATTTATCACAATACGTTTTTGTCAGCATTGTCAGCATTTGAGCACCTGCCCAAATTGCATATAGTATATATGGTCTGTAGGTCTGTACTTAATCTGTACAGACCTACTAAATGTTATACTTTCCAGCCATTAGAGGCCATTGTTGTATATTACATTTAAATGGAACAGTTAAAGGTGCTGTAGGATGTTAGAGATATACATTGATTGTAATTTATTAGAAATGCCATAGATATTCAACAGCTATCGGTGACTGATAGGTGACAATATCTGCTGTGGTTGATAGTCTCTGCCTCTGTAGTCAATTTAGTGTTTTCCAGTTTTAAGACTGAAGGGTTTCCAGTAAATGTAAATTGCCCAAACTATCACTAAACAGAGAAATCTGTTATAACTTTAAAGGTGGAGATTTTAAGATAATTAGTCAAAATCTGCAAAAAGCTATTCATAGTCCAACAGCCCGTTATATGAATGCTGGGGGAACACAAACATTGTGGTGCAGGCCACACCACACAACACTTTCCCAGCCTTGGCAATGTGTGTCCATTTTGGGAGCAGAGCTTTTATTTTGATTGAGTTCAAATATCAACCATCTTTCTCCAGGATACCATGCATTTGTGGTGTCAAAAGTAGGGAAAAAGAATAATCTGGAGAAAGGCAGTTCAAAAATCCAAAGAATGTAAAGGAAAACATTTCTTTATATATTGTATACTCTTGTTGCTTATATTTTTGTTTAACATGTTTAAGGAAAGATGCATAATGTGCACAATTATGTGAGGAGAATGGGAAATATTTTAATATGTTAGTATCAGTATGTGTTGGAAAAGAGGATAATGGTGGGTTTTCATAAGTCACATAAGACACACTGGTTGGGGTGGATGTAGGTTTCATTTTACAAATAGTACATGGATTAAGGAAATGTGAATGTGTGTCATTACCATAAGAGGTCAGTAATGCAGCCTTGGAGATGCCCACTGAGATTTTATCCAAATTTATACAGATGAAGCTAAGAAACTGTAAACAAGAGTGATGGGATATGTGGTGGCAATACCAGCAAAATTAATTGGAATACATAGTAGAATATCTAATAGATTATGGTTTACACAGTTGAGTGCTATGTGTTATGGTGGGTGGACATGTATGTTCCACACTTGGGAGCAGTGGGTGGCAGTAATGCATCAAACATCTAGATGCCAACCGCAGTGAAACTAAAAGAAGAAATAGAAAGCCAAAGAAGAAGACGAATTTAGCCAATGAGAACGTTGTTTGCAGGTAGGCGGGCGTTACTCGAGTAGGAAGTATTTTGAGACGTTTTATATCGCAGGGCTCAATCAACTGATCTTGTACATTCAATGTCGTAACAGCGTGTTTTATGTTGTGTTAGGTATATACCGTCAGATAAACGTTATTTAATCGATCATGTCTAGCGGAGCTGAATCTGTAAGTGTGTCATCTCTTGGGAAGGGTGACAACTTGCATCAACAAGGTTAGGAATGTGTTATTATAAAACGTACGGTAAACAGTTTTCAGAAATTAAAGATATAATGTGCAATATATAGCATAATTAAAACTATTTTATATCCACTTTTATGATAAATACTTAAGTCGTTGAAATGCATGATATGCGAGCAGAATTATTATACCTCCAATCGCCACAAAAGCCCATTAGTTAGTTAGATAAACAACTTTTATCATTTGTCCTACTGGATACCGGTCTACGAACATTACTGATCCAAAGTATCTGATTGGAAAATCGTCATGTCTGAAGGCTCTGAGTTGTTGTGCATCATTTTGCAAGTACAGTGATGTACCGGTATCATATTGATATTTTTCGAACTCAAAAGGCCTGACTTACAAATAGTTAGATGCAGAAAAGTATGCACATTTGTATTGTTTTGTGGACATGAATTAGCTGTGTCCTGACGTGTTGTTTCAACATGTCATCCTACATAGTATTGGCCTCCTTCCCCCTGTGTGACTTGACAGAGGAAGATCTAACCCACAACCCCCAGTTTTGTAAACTCTTGACCACCCTATCACAGCATGTGGACCACACTGGACTCACTGTCACACTCAAAATGGATCTGGAAAATGTAACTGCAAATGTTTTGGTCATTCTTGATTAATCATCAGTTAGAATAATGTAATGAATATTTACAGTGGTGACAAATAGACTTACGTGAATGGTTTTCTATTTGTAAAACAAACAAATTATGTTGGAAACTAGGCTGAACAGAAGTTGCACAACCAGAGGCGATCTTGGCTCCGCTTGGAGAGCCTCCACACACTGCTGGAGGAGATGATCCAGGATCACTATGTCAAAAAGAACAATGCCACTGTACCTACAGACCAGAACATGGTACAGTAAATACACTGTACTTGAACATGTTGTTCTCCTCAAAACAAAAAGAAACAAAATGTTTGGGTATATGAGGGGTTGCCTTCTTAGTAGATTGAACTTAAGTCTCAAGACAACATATGCCACTGTGTCTTTTTAGTTCTATGATACACTGGAACAGTGTCTGCTGGTGGCTAAGTGTGTCAGACAGTTGGATCTCAGTACCACCGCCAGCCAAGACCAGCCCACAGTCCTAGGACTGTCCCCACAACATGTGCTGGAGCTAATGCCTTCCAAGCAGGTGGGTGGTATCATAAAGCACATCATCTGTGCCTAGATGAACCTGTCGTTAAGTTATTTATTTAACACTGTACTGTTGAAATTACTTTGGACTATTCTATTAAACAGAACATGCAACGAATGAAACTGAGCCTTCCAAAAGACCTGGAGAAACATCTCAGGAAAAAGTGCTTCAGTCTTTTGTCCTACTATCAACCTGAATGGGGTAGTTAGAATATATTACATATTACAACACATTTCTTTCATTGACCTGTTTGGACTTGACCGCCATGTTTGTTTTTGGAATCCCAACCAGAGAGTGAGAGTGAGGCCCTGAAGAACATCAAGCTGTCTCATCTGTCTGGTCTCCTGGGCAACGAGAGGAAACGAGCTGAAAGCCTAAAAGAGAAGTACAAAGAGAATGCTGTAATCCTACAGCGACAGACCCAGCTGTACTTCTCTGTGAGTGATGCTCTCAGCATGCTCCTTTATCTCGGTAGTGATATTTGGCTATGAAACTGATTTTATCCAAGTAATATGCATGCAGAAATATATGCTCTTTTTAAATCGTATTGCCTAAAAAAAATGGCTCAGTTACACAGGTTTTTATATCTTTTTTTTTCTAATTGTTTATAATGCATTTGTATTAATATTATAGAAAACCTGTAAGTTTAATTATTTTCGTATTCTCAGAAATACTTTACTGATAATACTTTGGAAATGTGTTGCAATCGCCTGTGTTTTATAGGTAGAGTGCAGTTGCCAGCCATTATTGTCTAATTTACTGTTTAACAGCTGCATACCATTTCTGGAAATGCTTTAACCTCAGTCAGCCATCTATATTGCATCAGACCAAAATTATGGCTACTTACATTGTAAAGCTTTGTTTTCATAATAACACTGTCACTGTTATTTACAGTATTGATTATTGAGGGTAAAACAATAATTTGCCAGCCTACTGCCCATTCTGGATTGATAATCTGGTCAGTGTCGGGGAACAATTACATAAAGTAATCCCTCTACAGACAAGCCCATAGCCCCATACTGTAGAAGTGCTGCCTTTACGTCTAACATATGTGGTTGGTCTGCCAGAGAGCATTGGCAGAACCAAGTTTAACCAAGTAGAAATGCCCTGATTGACCTATTCACACCACCATACATGACAGACTTGAGTAGCTGACTCAAGAAATGTAATGTAGAAAGTAATCTAATCTTCCCACCCTGATATATTTTCCCTGGGAAGGAATTGACCAAATGCATTCAGATTATCCAGTCTTTCATCTTGGACCACAGACTGAGAATCCAGACAGATTTGGAAAGAAAAAATTTGGACTACTTTGAGGGCAAATGTGAATTGGTCATACAGAAAATCAGGTAGGAGCTTTTCCATAATTTGCCTGCATCTATGCATATTATTTAATGTAAATCTATATATGGTAAAGCAGCTGTAGTATTTGGTGTGGATGATATTGTTTTATAGCTATAATTTTAAAATGTCAGTAATTTTATTGGTGTTATCTTTTGAGAAAATATCACTAACCATGTGATAACTGCTTAAACGTGTTAAATGTCTTGCAGCTGCACATTACCAGTTTGAAGTATTAAAAGATGAAATCACCCTTAGGGTCACAGGAGGAGAGAATGATCTAGTAGCACATCACAAATACAGTAGTCATCAGGGTTGGATAGGTTACTTTCAAAATGTAATCTGTTACAGTTACTAGTTACCAGACTAAAATTATAATCAGTAATGTAATTTTTGGTTTACCTAAATTTTGTAACATAATCTGATTACTTTCTATTACTTTTAGATTACTTCCCGCCTAAACATTGTTCTAATTTTGTGACCGTTTGTTGCTCAGGGGATCAGATTAAAGTAGGATTTAATTTCAATGATTGATTAACGTTCATAAAAGAACCGCCGGTTGTTTTGAGTTTTCTTTTTTCTGCAAAAAGTTCTTTATTTTTTTATACACATGTAACCTGATTACACTATTTTAGCTGGTAACTGTAATGGATTACATTTAGTATTTTTGTAATTAGTTACACGAACATAACTCCTACATTCCTGATAGAGTAGCCTTTACACTGGCTTAGCAAATGTTGAACAATATGGTCAGTTAATTTTCAGTCATATGTCTTAAATGTTTGAAGGACTGAGATGACAGAGGTTCAGATGGACACCTACACAACTGAAACAATATCTGCACATAAAAAGATAAGGCAAGTACATTGTTAAAGGAAATACAGTAGGATTGCATGCCTTTGACCCATTTCTTCAACCTGACTAACTATTGCAGAGAGAAGCTCCAGTCAGAGCTGAAGTCTTGCCGGTTGGAAAAACAGTCTGTGGAGTCCAAGCTTGCGTCGTTTGAGATCTTGGGGAAGGAGTTTGAGGCCCTGGCTGAGGAGTATGCCAGACTACGGCGGGAAATTGATATGAAGAAATGGGCTCTGAAGGAGTTCTCGCACACCAGTTAAAGATCCAAACTGAGATGTTCAGCATTCATTCAGTCCCCCTTTTTGAGATTTTGGCCACACTATAATTGCAGTTTGCTTCATCACTACTGTAAAATAAAATAATCAATCAGACACCTATGTGTTTGTGAGTAATTCAAAAGCTTGCTCATGTAGAGGAAGACAGCACATACAGAAGTCTCCTTACTTTCTCTGAGGTTCAAAGAAGATACAATACATCACCTGCCTAATATTGTGTAGTTCCACCTTTTGCCACCTAAACAGCCCTGACCTGTTGAGGCATGGACGCCACTAGACCTCTAAAGGTGTGCTGTGGTATCTGGCAGAAATACTTTAGCAGCAGATCCTTTAAGTCCTGTAAGTTGCGAGGTGGGCCCTCCACGGATCGGACATGTTTGTCCAGCACATCCCACAGACGCTCGATTGGATTGAGATCTGGGGAATTTGGAGGCCAAGTCAACACCTTGAAGTCATTGTGTTCCTCAAACCATTCCTTAACCATTTTTGCTTTGTGGCAGTGTGCATTATCCTGCTGAAAGAGACCAATGCCATCAGGGAATACTGTTTCCATAAAAGGGTGCACATGGTCTGCATCAATGCTTAGGTAGGTGGTACGTGTCAAAGTAACATCCACATGAATGGCAGAACCCAGGTTTCCCGGCAGAACATTGATAATGGTAGTAACGGCTCTGTACTCATGTTATCAACAATAATTTTTCTTGTAGAAACCAATGCTCTGCTTTGCCAATATACAAAGTATATCTTTAGTTTTTTCTGTTCAAAACCATTAAGGTTTAATTACATCCTCAATAATGGCCTAGTGCAGGGTTTCCCAATCCTTGTCCTAGAGAGCCCTGCCCTGCATGTGTTAGATGTCTCCCTGCTCCAACACACCTGATTCAAATGAATTTGTCATTATAACGAGCTATTCATTTGAATCAACTGTGTTACAGCAGGGAGACATCTTAAACATGCAGGGCAGCGGCCCTCTAGGACCAGGATTGGGGAACCCTGGCCTAGTAAATGCAACAACAACAAAAAATATATGTGCCTATAAAAAAGGTCAGATGTGTGCACGTTTTGGTAGTAATCATTAACGACCTGGTAGTAATTATAGGTTGTTTATAAATAGGCCTTATAAATGTTTCCAAAATATCAAGTGTCAAACAATGACAACAAAACTTAATATTATTGTGTATAAATACAAATATTTTTAGAAAGCATAGCCTACTGACTTTAATGAAATTGTAGAGTGACACAAGTATAATCCCATGCAGGCAACCCCACACTCAATTAGACATACAGAGACACATATATTAGCCTATTTAAAATAAAAGTTTTATTTTCTATTTTATAGATGTTACATATTTATTTGACATGTTTTCATATTTTTGTTATGGGTCAACATTGACAGCATATACATTCCTATGAAAAAAGCAGAAAAGACAATATAATTCCCATAAACCACTATGCCAATACCAATGTCTAACTATTAAACAACTCACATGTGAATGGCACCCATTGGCCAAGCTGCTGTACGGTAAGTTGCTGTTAGTGGTGGTACCATAGTAGATTGGATCTTCTCCAATGCCAGAGCAAGACTGATGTCACACAACAAATAAACATTGTTGAATGTCCTCATATTTGCTGATTGCAGTGAACGAGGACATTATTGGAAGATAGTAGATATGATAACTAGATGTAGATAGCAGATGTACAGCTGATATCGCTGCATCCCTGTTCATCCTCCTCTCGTGGTCTAATTTATTTGTCAGTTCTGTTCATAATAAGCAATACAACAGGTACATTTAACCCATTTTGAACTAAGAACGATTTGTAAACAGATCTAAGTAAAAATGTAATACTTATAAGGATAAAGAAAAGTAGGCTATATGTAGCCTATGATTATGAATAATACATTAGGCTACATACTTAGCAGAATTACCGCAATTAATTAGATAATTAGTGGGTTTTTATTCAGTCTATCAATTAATTCAAACATGGGTCAAATTTGTAGCCCTTGAAATGAGACGAGTGCTTCAGACCGTACTGTTTGTGAGATTTTAAAGAAAAAAAAACGACATGTAATTCCCAATTCATTCCACTGAGCGGCGGTGCACTTTAAGTTTCGAATGCCGTCATTCAGTGTTGATATGGTTGCTATTGCCCATCATCATTGAGCTATACCTATCTGGTCTGTAGTTTGATGTTTGTTTCCCAAACAGACATTCCAAATTGTAATGTAACAATGAGTATGCAAATACCCCTATGTATTTTTGCCAGTCATGTGGTTTCACACTGGGTGTCCGTGACGTGTATAGCCTAACTTCAGCCCCGCCCCGCCCCGCTACGCACTGCTGTCTGGTTCAGAAGCAAAGCGGCTCCTCCTCCATCCAGCCCTGAGCCCACATCTGGACTGGCTGCCTGTTACTTCAGCTACCGCAGCGCCGGGTACCACGGCATGCCCATACTCACACTGGGACGCAGGAGTTGCTTTCCCAACAGAAGGCCGCTATGTCTGAGGTGCGGAAATTCACAAAAAGGCTGAGTAAACCGGGGACGGCGGCGGAGGTTCGGCTAAGCGTTTCGGAGGCTGTGAGGACCTCAGTTATTGTGGTGAGTATAGCCTATTCTCTACATGTAATCTTGACCGACGTTGCTGCTGCAAAGAGCCTATACATCCAGACCTACAGCGACGCGATATTAAGGGACATTTTAAATAGCCTACCGTATTATATGTTTATATGCTGGCCGAGCTCACAGTTGTTTTTAATCTAGATATTTTACACATTATCTAAACAATTGAAAGCCTGTAACGTATACAAATGTATCCAGTTTTCATTTCAATCAAGTCCACAATGCAACTCACCACGTCATCATCTGATTACATGACACTGTATGCATTGAATTCAAACAAATCAAGGTTAATGCCGCATGATTAGTTATGCCACGTGAAACCGGTACCGTATCCTACACTGGCATTGCCATGGAACACATTGGTTTCCTGTCTGAGCAGCACTGGTTTCTGCGGCTCCTTTTGTGTGCTTGAGAAAAGGATCTGTGCCAATGGGACAGCTGCATGGCTTCTGTGTCCTTGTCTTTTGCTAGAATTGGCCATCTTATTCGGTGAATGGAAAATGTATAGGCTACATCCATTCATAATTAATGAGTATTGACTCAGACTAAAGCCAAATCAGAATGTCTTCTTTCTTAACTAGCCTATATTTTAAGGAGTTTTGATTGGCTTATACTGTCTGTGGGCTTGTAATGGCCATCGTGTGGACTTGAGTCACAAATTAAAGACAGAAGAGCTTTGAGGAGGTGTCAGAGGACTGCCATAAACATTTTTCCCAAAGGGCTTTCGTCTTATTATGATCATACTCAAAGCATGACGCAAAGAGTCTTAATCTAACCTCATAGTAATGTTTTAATATGGGGTTGATCTGCTGGTTGTTGTGCATGTGTGTGCAATGGAATACATTTTCAGATACATTAATGAGCGTTTTTGTGTGTGTGGTGTGCAGGCTCCTATTGTGTTTGTGTGTACAACACACACACACGTGTGCTTTGAGTGAGTTATGGCCGCTAATCCATCGCGGGGCAACGGTTGGCATGCCAACCGAGAACAGGCACTGTTTTGAGGAGGCCTGTGTTCACATGGGGGATTCCCTCAGTCATGCTTCAACCAGACTGTGTGTGTGTGGGTGTGTGTGCGGGTGCGTGCATGCGTGTGTTTGTGTATGCGTCGTAGGTTGCATACATGGTCTGTTGTGTTCCCACTTGTCCTGTCTTGCTATATCACATCTGTGTTCCTTGTCAGTGTGTCTGTCACGTGCTGTTGTCTCTGTTTTGCAGAAGCAAACCAAAGACAGACCCGGTCACGTTTTGATATCTGTTCGTGGCAATAAAACAAACCATTATATTCCAGTATGACCACAGCACTGAAATAAATAATTGAAAATAGAAATAATTTAAGAAATACTGGTGCTTTTTTCTGTGCAGAGCTCATGCATGCCTCTAACTCCAGTATGCAGTACATGGACATCTGGAGCTCTCGCTCCATTGTCGGCCCATGGCACCTGGAGTCATATTTAGCTTACATGGACTATCAGCTGTTTCACTGGTCTGTGACCTGTGGGATAACTCAGAGGAGAATGTTTAGCCATGGCAGGTCATCGCATCAACGGCACGGAGCCGTGTTAGGCCACCATGTCATTTACTTACGCACATGAGCGAGCGCGCGCGCGCACACACACACACACACACACACACACACACACACACACACACACACACACACACACTTTCTCAATAACATTTCCAACTGTGTGCTTCTTCATTCTAGAATTGCTGTTCCTTCCTGTCAAAAGCAGAAATCTCCTTTTCTATTTCATTTCCGACCTCTCTCTCTCTCTCTCTCTCTCTCTCTCTTTTGTCACAGTAATATGATCTGTGTTGCAGAGAGACCAATACCTCTCTTATGCTGTGGTGATGCATTTCAGCTTGTTGCTCACTATTGCAGGAAAAAGCTTCAGCGTTGGCCCAACAGGCAGAAGTAATGGGTTCCCAGGGCCTACAAGCCCTACAACAGTTCTACTGATCTTTTAGACCAGTGCCGTGTATGAGCAAATAAAATGTATGTACAAGCAAACCAAACTTGGAGCACCATTGTCAATAAAAGTGCTGTCAATCAATCAGCAAGGACAGAAAATCAACACCTACCGTGCCAATGAGTGGGACACCTGTTTGTTTTCTTATAGTCTGGCTCCACCTGACTATTGTTCTTCTTTTGCTGAGATTATAGTCTGGAAACCCTGTCCACATTAGCGTTTTCACAGCCACCCTGCTGGCGGTCCAATCAGGCTGGGTTAGTGAGATGACGTTGAAGTCAAGCGTGGTGTTTCTATATGGTGGTAGAGCTAGATGAGGCGATCAAAACAGTTGTAGCAATGCTTATTGGTTAAAGGCTATTAGCCAGAGGTATACTCCCAGTTAGGAGGCAACGACTGCGAACACTTCCCAATGGAACGTGTCTGGGTCTGGTTACACCAGGCTAGTTTTCTTACTGCATTGTCAGAAGATGTCAATAAGTTAGTAGCAGGAAATGGGATTGCCAGATGAACTACAAGACATAGGTCCTGCCCTACAGTATTCATTGGCCAGTGGAGACAGCAGTGTGACTGGTACATACTACTCACACACTTGCATGTGCATGCTTAGGAAATGCTTTATGTATAATGATGCTATATATAACACAATGCTTTGAGCTCCTCCTCAGCCATCTCAAGTCAATCGCTTGCCCCAAGACAAGTCTTACTGCAGAACAAAGGCCAGGTGGAACACCATTCACTCCCACGTGCATTTTAGTGCACGTACTGTAATTTAGCCCCCGAACTACACACCAGCTGAGCTTTAGAGTGTACCTTAAGGGCAGGAGGCCTTGTTTGGGGGTCTCTTAAGTCACTTCCCAACAAATACAGTGCTTGATCACCCAGCATCGAGAGCCTTTGCAGTTCGAGTTCCTTTGCCCATGTCCAACAATTTCACATAGCCAGTCTGTTGATTTAAGCTTAACTTGATCTTAAAGTTGCACTTTTCGTCAAATTAATCATGCAGCGTTTACCACTGATTCAACCTCATGCACGTGATGTCTTGACCTAGATGATGGAGGGCTGATGTTAGAGGGCTGGCTTGTTTCTCAGATAATGGGAGTTTCATATCTGGATGACACTCGAAACAGGAAGTTGAAACGCAGTGCTGTGTCTGACACAAGGTGGTTGTCGTACTTGTGTGTGCTGTTTTTCAACCGATTAACCGTCTCTGACTGAGATAGTACCCCAGATGATGGACAGATAAAATAGCAGAGCTTTCAAAACACTAAATGTGATGTTATGCTGTGTGGGCTTTTACAGCATACGCAACTGAACCCTTTTGAGTGAATCTCTCTAACTGCTATGGGGTAGTGTTAAACAGTAGTGTTATACATGCCTGCCTTTCTCACTCGCGCACACGCACACACGCACGTACACACACACACACACACACACACACACACACACACACACACAGTTCTCTGTTTGATCTCTTGTGGCTGCTTTGTTGCATACGGGTGGCAAAACCTGGCAGAGGGAGCCTTTTATTAAGGGCAGGCTTAGCCTGGCTCAGCCAACACCAGGCCGGTATTGTTCTAACACATGGGGTTTTAAAGCATCATGTGTTGTTTTGTCAAATCTGTAGCCATCTCTTTCTGCCACCACGAGTAGCGTCAATGAAACTTGAATGTGGGACGTGCTGTCTCCTGCCTGTGTTTGGGACTGAGCTGTTTGCAACAGGCCTTGACAACAGGAGGATGACTATTTGGATGTAATATCCAATCGTGAACATCACTATGTGGTGAATGTAACCTAGTCAACCACAGAAACAATGGAAGCAATGAGTCAGAATGATTTGGGGCAGTTTGACCTCAGCTGACATATATTTATGATGTTTGTCCCGTGTCTTCGATGTTTACTTTCTTGAACTAATCCTCATATACAGGGTCCCGTTCGCCTTAACCTTTGAGCTAGGCTGTATGTGTGTGTGTGAATTGTTCTCTTAGTGCTGTGCGCCCTCTGACCCTGTGTGCCATCTGCCCTGCCCTGTCCAGGAGCAGCCAAAGATCATTGAGCCGTTGGACTATGAGGCGGTGGTCTTCCAGAGAAAGGCCCAGATCCACAGCGACCCCCACCGAGACCTGCTCCTATGCCCTGTGGACGATGTATCGGTGAGCCCGGTCACATCATATCTACCATTTGGAGCTGCAGCAAAGTAGCTTACAGTATGTCTGATAAGAGGTACAGGGAACATACTGTATGTTCTGTACAGTCAACATTAATATCCACTGGCTCTAGTCAGATCTGTCAGAGTGGGCATACATCACTGTTCAGAGTAAAGAGTAAAAATATTCCCAGGTCAATCCAATATATGTGAGCAGTTTAGTGGGATCTATCTCCACTATCTTGTCCTCCAAACATATGGTTTTGTTTAGACGCCTGTCTCACGGGTGACTTGTAGTTGCTCATCTTTCTCTGTCTTTCCCACTGGTAGTCTCTCTTTTATTTCTCCCTATCAGTCTTTCTCTGTCACTCTCCTACAGCTATCTCCTCTTTTAAATTTGTTTCTTCTGTTATTACTATGGCGATAAAATGATGTACTACAGACGCTCAATTATTTTGTCGTGTGTGTGTGTGTGTGTGTGTGTGTGTGTTCATAAATGTAGGAGTTGCAGATTTCCAGACAGCGAAGGACTGTGGTTTCCTCAGTTCCACAGAATGCTGAGCGGGAAGCCAGAAGTCTTTTTGCCAAAGAGGTACTGCAGTCCACCAATTATGTATTTGGCTGCGTTACATACGGTTGCCACAGTGCTCTACGGTTCCAGATCAATATCCATGAGATAGTGGGACCTTGGTATTATTATTATTATTGTTGTTGTTAATAATATTAACATTATTGTTTACCGTTGTTTACCGTATTACTTGTTGACCTTACCTGACAAAATTATGCTTTATAACTTTTTGCTATAAACTCATAAAGAAAGACAAGCTAGCAAGCCAGAAGTAAACGCTTAAACACTGAAATGAAAATAACAGATGTGAAATCACTTTCATGATGCAGTGCCCCAACCAGGTTCAAACTGTGTTCCCCAGCCAAGCTCTATAATTGTCACCGGGCCTGTTAAAGCATGTGCGAACCCCGACTTACTCAGCATCGGTAGAACAAAGACACATTCAAGTTGAATATTGAGAATGGCTACTCAGTTTTACAAAAGAGCATTATATAAATGTTTCATCGTTTTTTTTTTCTTTTAAACATGTTTCTATTATATTTTTGTGCATTCACTCTCATATCACAGAAAAGTACAACTATAGTAAAAAAACAACACACAACAGAATGTTTTTCAGTGCTTCAGACTTCTGGTTCATTCAGCCATAAATCCTTTCTGAAGTAATGGTGTAAACAGATTTAGCCCCAGGTGTTGCATCCATTATGGATGGTAACCAATCACCTCTGACACATTGTCCCACTCCCAGACCAGATCGCCAGTCATGTTAGGTGATGTTAAAGTGCAAGACCAGCTGAAAGGGAATGTGTTATTCCTCCCTTAAACTAGTCTAAAATGACAGGTGGAAACTGGAATGACATGGGGCCTTAATGTACACTTTGCCGACATGCATGTCATATGAGCGAGTCCATCCTAATCCTGCTCTCTGTGTTGACCTGTTTGGCAGTGCATCAGGATGTACAACACCGACTGGCATGTTATCAACTACAAATACGAGGCGTACTCTGGTGATTTCCGTATGTTGCCAAGGTGAGCGAGTCAATTTAAGATTAACATCGAATAAAAACATGTGGATGTATGTACAGATGGTTCAGTAGTTAGGGTATGGGCTCCTTATGAAGAAATAACATCGTAAACACTCTTTGGACGACTGCGGCAAATGGGCATACGTAGGAAACGACTAACTCAAATGAACTTAAAATGCATGTTGTTAATATGCATATGAATGCTCATTGTTAACACTGAGTTTTGTATTAGACCCACAATTGAAAATGAAACAAATAGACAAAATCACCTATAAGCACTCCTGTACAGTTACTGTTTAAAAGGCCACACTTGCATATGAGGGCCAAGGCAGGGCAGCATTATCTGTCTCCCACAATGCAATTTGTTTTCTGCTACATCAAATAAACCTGTTGAGCTGAGCAAGATGCAGTGGACAGCAACACTGCTGTTGATTTATTGAGGGAGTGCAGTAAACGCCGTGTGTTTCCACAGCAAGGGCCTAAAGACGGACAAGCTACCGGCTCAGATGTTCGAGATCGATGAAGACGCCAAAGACGAGGTGAGCTGGGGGCCTCAGGCCATCACATTAGAGACACAGAGAGTGAGGCTGCGCTACTGACTCTTTGGCCTTTGGTGCTATCTTAAACCATGACCCAATTGAGATAGTATCTTCTTATTGTGTTATAATATTAGAGTGTGATAAGGATATGAAGTCCTCCCTGTGTAAGGACCTAAGTGTGTTCATGGCAACTCACTTGTTTATCAATATTGGACTTCTGTTGTCAAAACATGCCTACAAAAGCAATCTATCTTGATCATGTTTTGATACAAAACGTAAATATATCTTAAATGAAATGCTATCAAATCCAATTTGAATTCTGCAAACTGGATTAATTTGAGAATACATACTACCAGTACAGACAGCAGTCGGCTTTTCAGACACGTTTGAGAAACATTGTGAAAGTCACGTTTCACTTATACCGACTGTCAGTGTGACTGTGTTGCATTGTGGTAAGGACGCATCACACTATTCCTATCATGGCTCGTCTACACTGTGTTAAGTAGGGCTGTCGCGGTGAAGAAAATGTCCTTGCGGTGATTAAGGGTGCCCCAATACCGCGGTCTGCGGTATTA
>JAODUE010035191.1:0-7500 GCA_027564755.1 Amblyopsis hoosieri
AAGACATAAATAAACAGATATATATTATATGAGATAGTGATAGAATATATAGAGATAGTGTGTGATAGAGAGAGAGAGAGAGAGAGAGAGAGAGAGAGAGAGAGAGAGAGAGAGAGAGAGAGAGAGAGAGAGGTTGCAATTAACTATTGAAATACCTTTTGGTATTTACTTAAGAGAGGGATGCAGAGTAAAATAGCAAGTCTTCAAAGACAGCAACAAAGAGAAAATGTGTGTAGGAAAGACTGATATAATAGAGAGAAAGCGAGGGAGAGAGAGAGAGAGAGAGACATTACAGACGTTACAGAGCGATATGACTTCGCCACAGTAGCAGTGTACAGGCGCTCCAAATCTGTGATTCAATTTCCAGCCTTTAAACATGACGAATTACGTCCCTGTCCTCACCTAATGCTTTTAACACATCCCTGTAAGAGGCCTTAATCAGGTGAGAAGGACCCAAGTGCTGCCTGCCCTCGTGCACACACGCACGCACACACACACGCACGCACGCACGCACACACACACACACACACGCACGCACACACACACGCACGCGCACATACACACGCACGCAAAAATAAAGTTCACATTCATACCTCATACATGAGTACATACATAAGTGTACACACACACTCTCTTTCACACCCACATGTACATGCACACACACGCACACGCACGCACGCACACGCACACACCACACAGACTGATTAGCCTAGCCGCGCCACGCGGGCTAAGCCACCAGGTGGATAATGTGCCGCTTTAGCGCCTTCATTATGCCATAATCTGTTCAGCACCTCCACCCTCTGCACAGGAGGAGGACTCGGGGCTGGGGTGGCGGTAGGTGGGGCGCTGCTAGCAGAGACGGGGAGAAGGTGAACAAATGCGGGGAGTCGTGTCGGGAGAAGGAGGTTGAGAAGAGATGCCCCAAGGCACCCGTCTCTTGCCTCTGACGCCCTCCACCCCTTTAGGTGTGGTCCTATCTTCTGTCCCCGTGTTTATTCGGCTTGCGGATCCACACCCTCTTTTTCGCCGCGCTGACGGGCGAATTCGGCATTCCTCCGTCATCGCCCACACCGCTCTTTGCTGCCTTGCTGCCTTCCTGACCGCCCAGTCTGTCCCCATGTGGCGGAGGCCCTGTGTTGCGCTGCACCGCGCTCTTTTCTTTTCTTTTCCACCCACCCCCCCCCTCCTGCTGTTTGCCGTCCTCTCGACGCCTACGTGCACACACACGTGCACACACACGCGCACATACACGCAGATGCATACGTTCCCCCTGTGTCAAGTGCTCTCCTTTAGTTGCCGTGCGCGCGTGTGTGTGCGTGCGTGCGTGCGTGTGTGCGTGCGTGTCCTGCTATGCTAGCAGTGTTCCTGTCACCGCGCGCGGCCCTTTGACAAATCACGTGAAGGGCAGACTGAGTTTTGTAGGACGAGACAAAGCTTAAACATATGGCTGCTGCGTCCACAGGCTCTATTCTGTACACTGTAGCAAGTCCCCCGGAGTCCTTATATAACATTACAGCTACCTGTCTGCCCGCTTGCCCGCCTGGCTGCCTGTCTGTCTGTCTGCCCGCCTGTCTGCGTGCCTGACGTCAAGTTTCACCGCTGCCGTGAGCATTTATTCTTTAAATTCTTTTGCTTTCTATCACTTTACAGCACTTACCTTTTGCGTCTTCTGCCACTGATGTCCCAGACTGTCTGCTCTGCTCTGTGTCCAAGTTTCCCTTTTTATATGTCTTAAATGTCTGTAAGTGTTATGTTTACATTTCTCTCTCTCTCTCTCTCTCTCTCTCTCTCTCTCTCTCTTTCTCTCTCTCTCTCTCTCTCTCTCTCTCTCTCACAGGTCACACACCTTGCGTGCTATGTCTGTCTGTCCAAAAGTCTCAGAAACAGTCCATAAAATGCATTAGTTTGACAGAGACTTATTGTAGAAGACAATGATGCTACTTGTTGATACTGAAGCAATGTGTTGCCTCTTCCATTTATTAAGTAAAGTTTAATAGCTATTACTTTTTTATATTTATTTCATTGTCCACAAACACACACAAATTCCATTCAATCAGAATAACTTGCATGTATGTAAACCACCAACACACACACACACACACACACACACACAGTAAATCACATCAGCTTAATGAAGATGAAGTGAGATATGGGTGTATTTCTCACTGCGTTAGATGCCAATTAAGTGGCCCATTTAATGCCAATTAGCCACTAAACCTCAATTTGTGTCACATTATTATTGTTTTTTTTTCTCTCCCCAGTATATCCTGGTTCTCACAATATTGTGTAGCATATAGTGATCACCTATATAGCATCTGTCCAACCAACACTTACATTATACAGGAATATTGCAGCTGATTTAAACCTGTGTGTGTATATTTGCAGTGGAACATAGTTTAGGCAATCTAACAGAAGGTGTATAACCTTATAATATACTGTACAGTATATATATATATATATATATATATATATATATGTACACACACACACGGATATCATATATGCAAAGGACAAAGGACAATCAAAAACTGCTGGTCAACTCAAACTAGGTAAAATGTAATTTTTGTAATGCTGTCACAACAATATCAACCATAATGATACATTTGCTGCTCTTTTGTCAGGTGATACTTGAATCTATGTGACCACAATAAACACCTCTCCTTTCTTATACCTCTCCTCTTAATTTCTGATATTTTATCTGATATTTTAAATTCTCTCTGTTTTCTTCAATATACATTTTGCCAATATTATATAGGCGTCGTGGTTGTTACTGGGCAAACATTAAATCCAAATGAAGGAAATGCACATTTTAATCAAAATAATATTACAGTAAGGTTGTTGTCCTATCAAGGTTAATTAAATGTTCTTATTAACGAATTAGTCATGACTTGACTTGACACGAATTAGTCATGACTTGACTTGACTTGACACAAATTAGTCATGACTTTACAGTAAATATGGCAGCATTTCTCATTTTGGTGCTGACTTCAATAAGCTAATAACTACATTTGTACGGCAAATAGGCAAAACACACCCATGTGCTCTGGGTGACAATTTACATCTACAGAAATTGTTATCTTGTCAAACCTAATTTGCTGCATAGAGACGAGTCTTTTCTAATACAATTTAAACACCACTGCAATGCAGTTGTGTATAGGCCTTGTCTGTATTCTTATTTAAATGGATGTTTTCTAATGTATGTAGTAATTCATATAATGACGTTCATTCCTCAGAGCCCCTTTCCGTCAGTGCCGATAGTGCTTCATGATTGACACTCTATATAGGTACTGCCCGTCAAGACTAAAATGATCCTACATAAACGCCATTTCCTAATATTATCATATGTGTCTCATACGTATAGTAATGCCCTCTCTCCCTGGACCCCTCTGGTCATCAAGGCACATATTCCAGCTGACACCGGCACCGCAAATGAAAAAATACAGATATGATTCCCTCACTCATTCCCACATGAGCCCCGAGGAGGAGCGACTTTCCTATTGAGGAGAATGGGAATTCTTTTCCAGATGGCTAAATCAGCCTCTACAGCACAGCAGTCCCGCTCATGGACTGTGACTGCTCAGTGTGAGAGAGGCATGAAAGGGCTCAATGTTTCACTGCTACGCGGCATTACTGGGGGGTGGGCTGACAGATAGATTAAGGAATGGAAAGGAAGGAAGGATGGAAGGTTGGAAGGAAGGAAGGGAGTAAGGGAATACAATGAAGATAAGTAGCAGGAAAGGGAAGACATTTAACAAAGATGGAAGGAAAGACCAAATAAATAAGGAGAGTGAGTAAGATAGGATGAAAAGAAAGAAAGAAAGAAAGAAGGGGAGTTACAGTTCAATAGTAGAATAGTAGAAAAGGATTTTGTGGAAACAAAAAATAGAAAAGACAGAAAGACAAAATGAGAACACAGACAGAAAAGAGAGAGAGAGAGAGAGAGAGAGAGAGAGAGAGAGAGGGAGAGAGAGAGAGAGAGTGTTTGGGAATGTCCTAGAAAGTTCTAAAGTTCTCCCCTTTCCCAGACTTTTGGTGTTATTTGCTGGCGTGCAGAATAGTTCCGGGCTCTGCTCGTCTCCGGGGCGACGGCCTCAGGGGCAGGCGGACCCCATGGGGGACAGGTGTCAGGCAGGTCTGTGTGTGTGTGTGTGTGTGTGTGTGTGTGTGTGTGAGCGAGGTGTGTGTGTGTCAGTGAGTAATGGCGCTATCAGCTGGCCTCTGTGATCCATCATGCGCGTCCCTGGCCTTGCACTGCTAGGGCCCACGTCACACACACACACGCGCACACGCACGCACGCGCACACACACGCACACACAGATATTTAAATGAGCACATACATACACATGCATACTGTACATAGCCACACCCACATAAAATACAATACACACATATTGTAATACATAAATGCGCACACACACACACAATACAGATAAATATGTATCTCTAGCCAGATGCATATAGATACACACAACTTTTTACACCAACTTAATACACAGAAGTTTTTTGTAAAAATAAAACATCAATTAGCTCTCCAAAAAACACATTTGCAAAAAATTGTTTTCTCTCTTTTTTGGAAAATGTACATTTACTGTAAATAGCTAATTTGTCCTATTGTCTTGCCATTGGATACTAAATGTTTAAAATAAAAACTAAAAACACATTTGCAAATGTGATTTTTGGAGAGCTAAGTGACGTTGTTATTTTTACAAAAAACTTCTGTGCATTAAGGTGGTGTAAAAATGTGTGTGCATCTACAGTATATGCAACCACGTCTTATTCTTAAAAGTGAGGTAAGTGATAGCAAGATAATACAATAATTGCCAAAATTAATCGAATAGCTCGTCACGGTCCACAAGTCAAGTCAAGTTTATTTATATATCCCTTAATCTCATTACAGTCTCAAAGGGCTGTACAGCCCATATTTCACATGCAAACAACACCCCCCTTAACCTGGTTCTGTGCCCGCTGTATATCTGTACATCTGGTGTTTCTACATGGCCCTGGCTCTGTAAATGGGAACACAAACAAAGTGGTGGAGGCTGCACCACGCAACATTATCATCCAACTGAGAGGGGGGAGGAGCTTCTGAGGGAGCACCCTATTTACCTGATACACCAGATATATGTGTCTGTTAAGAGATATTCATCTGGGGAGCCGTCCAATAAAAAGGATTCAAGTTTCAAAATCAAATACTTTGCATGTGATTGGACAAACCTGTTGTTATCCACTCTTGCAGTAGAAAAGTCGGGAGAAGAGTGAAAATGTATTTTCAATTGAGAAAAGCCTTTGCTCTTCTAGGAAATTCCAATAAAATCGATGTAATACTGTATTATCTCTAGGCGTTTTCGACTAGAATTGTAGTGAAGTTACACCTAAACCACGCCCGTAGCTAAACTATGACACTGATTGGCCACACACAAGGTTTACCGGCCTGAATCACCTCGATTTCTATGCTCTCTAGAATGATTCTCGCGGCGAAGTGAAAGTGAAGCTCGCATTGTCATGATGGTCTCGCAAGGCCAGCACCCTATCTATGGCATTTGTGGGGTCCCAAATAAAGGGAAGAGAAAACCTGAGACAGAGGTGTGGTCCACCGCTGAGTCGGTTGTCCTCGCTTCCTGGGTTGGCACCAGTCCAGAGACACTAGATGTCACGCACATGAAGACAGCAGTCAACGATCCTTATGATTCCCCTTCACGTCCGTGCTATCGTAATTCACAAAGACTTCAACTAGGGTTCAGGAGAGAGTAGCCTACTACCTCCCCACTTACTCTCTCCCGATCGTCTGGCCTACGACCTTTATTTTCCCTGCCTGGGGATGGGGTCGATTGGCTGACGGGCCACACCTGGAACTACCCCAGTGATTGAGGCACCTGGCAATCTATGTAGCATCCCTCACACACCAGGCCTTGCAGGGAGTGTGTTCCCTGGGGTCGGGACACCTTCTGGACACCACACATTGAAGGGAGAGATGGTTCTGTTTTGATAGAGTTAAAATATCAACAATATTTCTCCAGCATCGTGTACTTCATCTTTAAGAACGTTGACACTTCAACCAGCCGCACTGTTGCTTATTATTGATTACTCACAGTCTGGACTACTGGAAGAAGAAATGTGTAGTCCAATCCTTTCACAGAGAATATAGCTGCAATGTTTTTCAGTGCAATGGAGATGATATGACAGGATATCATCTCGCTCTCTTTATTGAGAACACCTATCCATTGACTCTCCAGATGTAACCAAAAGTCGTACTGAACAAACAGTTCTGTTCAGTTATTATATCAAGCAGGGAGGTGGGCATTATAATTAAAAAAAAACAATAAAAGTTTATTAATGAACATTAAAATGCAAATAGCGGGAAGGGAAGACGAAAGATGCTATCAATCAAAGGAAGAGATTCCCCCCCTTTTCTGAGTCTTAATTAGCCATTCGCTTATTAATGGGTCTCGTGTGTGTGTATGTGTGTGTGGGGGGGGGGGGTTTGAAAGGGACTTTAATTGATCAGTAGCCCCTAAACGGGCCAGCAGCTTCTTAAAGTTGCAGATGAAAAAAAGAGAGTATAATTTATAGACGTGTGTCATTTTTATTTCCACAGCAGTAATTATGAAAGCCAAGGAGTCCGGTAGCTCTAGATTTGACTTCCTGGGAGGGATCAGCCAATCATCCGCAAGCAGAAGGTGGAACGATGGCAACGATAGCCTGCTATGGGTTGTGCACACCAGGCCACACACACACACACACACTCACACAGTCCTACAGTATATATATATGCGGGCTTTGGTCATGTTTACACTTTTACAAGGCAACGTCCGTTTAACAGCATTTATTGATAACAATAAGACATGGAACTTTGTCTTTTGAGATTAATTTAGTCTTCAGATTAACAATAGTTGCTCTATGCAAACAGATTTGCTCTGCACGTTTTTATTTTATAAGATATTGACACTCAATGTGTGATTGTTAAGTAACTTGACCTCTTCCTCTACCACTAAATCGAATGGACAACCACGCAGATGTGTCATCTGTATGTAGTTTACCATGACAGTTTATACAGTAGCTACAGTCTCTAGATTAAAAGAATAAAAGGGACGACCGCCCTACACTCAAGGGTTCCTTTCAGTAAAGGTTCCAGTGATCCAGTCCAAGAAAATACATATCTGGTATTATTTTTCGCCATGCTGTTCCTCCTTACTATAAAATGTTCTGACAAAATGCTTTCTGTTTACACCTGAATGCGCATGCCCAGTGTACCTGCCCAGTGTACCTGCCCAGTGTACCTGCCACGCGACGCGGGTAAGTATCAGATAATTAATACGGAGCTAAAACACACATTATTTTAGTTTTTAAGCCCTGTTTTAAAACTAAAATGTATAATGTAGATTTAGTCTAAGAGGCACCGAAATGAGACACCGAAATTTGCGTTTTAATTCGGTCCAATACTGATCATAGGGTTCCATACCCAACCCTACACTTGGTTTATGCGGTTATTGCAGTATATA
>JAODUE010035191.1:12500-20597 GCA_027564755.1 Amblyopsis hoosieri
TGTACTGTATGTGTGTGGGTTGTGTCTGTGTCCAAAAATGTCATTTGGCACTTTGCCCCGCAGCAGGATCTTTGACCGAATGGGAACCTGTCACACACAAACACACACACACACACACACATGGTACCGATACCAAAACATCTACCCATGTGTGAACACATAGTGAAGAACTGCTGTCTTTAAATTGGTGATTAGCCTCAACGTGCTAGCAGTAACAATGCTAGTAGCGCGTGTGTATGTGCATGAGTAGATCTTAAACAGACTGCCTTGTCGTGTGAACGACCCTGCGATGTAGACACACAAGGTCAACAGCTGTCTATGGGTGTAATGAGTACAATTCAGTGTAATGGAGAAAAGGCTGGAACAATTAATAAGATATATCATTAAAGCGAATGATAATTATGCATATGCTATGTTAAAACACTATTATTGCTAGCTAATAACGATATGAAAAAGCTAATAACTAGCGATATTGCTACCACAGAAATGTTTCAGTGTGCAGCTGTAATCTCGCAGAGATGAAGTCTGCGACACAGTGATTGACATGCACAACATCCAACCACATAACTCAATGACCAAGTCAGACGTTACTGTAAACTTGCACTTGAGGAAACGACATGAGCTGGCTGTTTGCAGGTCTTAAAAATATGTCAGATAAGTAGGATAATGCTTAAAATATAAATATAACAACTGAAATCAGCACATAAAGCATCATAGTAAATAAAGCGTCGCACCAGAATTACAGATACAGACTTTGTGAGTGACAACACCAGATCCCTCTTGGCCAGGTCCCTCTTGAAAAAGAGATGATTAATGTGGTATACCTGGAAACATAAAGGTAAAATAAAGGTGTCTTATGTGACGTAGTGCTAATGGACAAAAGAGGCTGGGACTAACACAGGTGTAACCGTGACTGTATTGACTAGCAAGAGGTAAAGGTGCTTTTATTGTCACATACACATACATGTCGTGAAATTCATCCTCTGCATTTAACCCATCCCTCAAAGGAGCAGTGGGCAGCCGCTGTGCAGCACCGGTGGACAACCTCCAGATTGAAGCCAGTGTCACTGGTCAACGGCACTGACTGGAGAGAGTGAACCTAAAATATTTTAGATAGTGGGGAAGCCGGAGCAAACCCACACAGACACAGGGAGAACATGCAAACTCCACACAGAGAGGCTGACTGGGGTTTGAACACAGGACCTTCTTGCTGTGAGACTACAGTGCTATCCACTGGGCCACCGTGTTGCCAGTGACACCAAACATGACTGCCAACTGTTAAAGTAACTGTTTCAACAGTTAATGTTACACTGTCAACACTGTTTCCTATGTGTGTACTGACGCTGTAAGGGTGGGCTAATTGATCGACCACAAGAACACATGTAAGGCAACACACACACACACACACACACGCACACACACAAGAACACACACACAGACACACAAGAACACAAGAAACAAACAGGAGAATGTTAATGTAAACACAAAATATTACGAAAGCACAACTCAGAATTTGAAATGTTATAGTTACATTTCATTTACAGAGTTTATAAGATGATAAGAAGAACATTCTGTTAAAATAATGGCAGTAGCATGTCATCAGGGCTTACTTACTTACTTACTTACTTACTTACTAACTTAGCAAAATGTTCATACTACAGCAATTACTATTATTAACACATTATTTAAAATCATCAAAAAAATTCTTCAAAGCCAAAATAGCAGCACAGTGCTTTGTTTTCGTAACACGGAGTATAGGAGAGAGAAGGATTCTTTTTGAAATTAAAATGTAATTCTGCTTCCAAACAAACACAGCCGAACGTGCACACACACACACACACGCACACACACACACACACACACACACACACACACACACACACACAAGGCTGGGGAAAGCGGGGTGCAGTGATTATGTTGGGGTGAAGGAGAGGCAAACTTAAACATTTATCTCTCCGCGTCTCGCTTGCCCCACCTCTCTGACAGGTAGGTGGGCCGCAGAGCAACACTGTGTCTTGGTCTCCAACTAACACCCTCTCTGCACCCCCAACCTGTGCTCTGATGCCAGCCATAATGGCAGTGCCAGGCAGGTGATGGCGATGCCAAGCTGTAATGACACACACACACACACACACACACACACACAAACACGCATCTCCCCACGGACGCTCTTAATTAGACTCCACTCGTCCCCCGCGGCCTTTGTGGCAACAGAGACAAAGGAAAGCTCACTCGTTCCGACGTGTGTGTGCGTGCGGTCGCCCGCGCACGTCTGTGTGTGTGTGTGTGTGTGCAAGAGGGGCCTGTCTTTAACAGATGCTCATACCTCTCCCCATCTCCGTGCGCGGTGCTATCATTAAAGTGTCATTGAGAAGGGGCATCACTTAATTTTAGCTGCTCTCACTGGGGGCATTGGGGGGGGGGGGGGGGCTCACTAGAACTCAGCAGAGGGAGACAGAGAGCGAGAGAGAGAGATAGAGAGAGACAGAGAGAGAGAGAGAGAGGGAGAGAGGCACAGGGAGAGAGAGAGAGAGAGACACAGACAGAGAGAGAGAGAGAGAGAGAGAGATAGAGAGAGAGTAAAGTGCCCACACACATAAGAGAGTATGGCAAAAGACAAATTGCAAAGGGGGAATGAAGGAAATGTGAAGACATGAACATTAGGAGAACCTCCAGGTTACTGTAAACAAATGAAAACAAAGAAGAAAAGAAACAAACAAACAACTAAAGAAGGAATGAGAAACACATGAAGGCAAGTGAATGGTGTGCGTGCGTGCGTGTGTGTGTGTGTGTGCGTGTGTGTGCGTGTGCGTGAGACATGTGGAGGAAGACAGAGGGAGGGGTGAAACTGGCAGAGTGAAAGACAGAGAGGGAGAGGTGGGGAGACGTTTTACAACAAGGCGGGGTATTTTTACGCCCCTCTCAGCAATTTCCTAAACAACTGATTACCCTAGATGAGTTAGATGAGCCCCAACACACACGCACGCACACACACACACACACACACACGCACACACACACACACACACACACACACGCACACACACACACACACAGCGCCCCAGTGGCGTCCGTCTCAGTAATGGATCCATGTCTCTGGGACGTCAGGTGAGAAGCACCACTTCCTGTTATGGACCCAGAATAACTACAGAGGTGTGATGGAGATACAAGGTAGACAGACAGACCGACAGACAGACAGACAGACAGACAGACAGACAGACAGAACGATAAATAGCTATTTAACAGTAAATAGATGCCGTGACAGAATCAACATTACTGTATATCTGTGTGTTGTGTGTTGACACCTATTTAACTTTCTTCTTCCATGACCTTGACCTCAGCATGCCCAAACACCCCCACCACCCCTTTGACCATTTGTCTGTCTGTCCAATGTGTCAGTGGAACGTTAGCACGTTGTCTTTGGCGTCAAAACCAGGTATAGACTTGTCAGGAAAAGCTCAAATCTACTCGATTTAGAGTTGTCTCGGGGGCTAATGCTGCTTACAAACTGTCACTTTACTTGCTTGTCTGAGTGCGTGTGTGCGTGTGTGTGCGTGTGTGTCGGGAGGAGGGAAGGGGGGGGGTAAAAAACAATGTTTTGATCTCCACCTTCATTTCTCTTTCGCACCTCTGTCGGCTATCCCTCCCTTTCTTTTCGACATCCTCCCCTTTTACACTCGTCTATCCAAGGACTTTTAACTTGCGGGTGTGGAGTCAGATATAGTGAACTTGGACAGCTCAAGTCAGCTGACACAGAAACAGTTCAGAAAAGGAAGCGCTAGCCAAGCGTTTTCACTAACATTTTTACAAAACTCTTTGCCACTTTGTGGTAAATGCTATTCTGAGGCATAGTTTACAGATGTGTGACCAGCAATGCACTTCTAATGTTGTTATCGCATATTCTCCTCTTCTTCGCTGGTTCTCCTGCATCCATTCCTGTCATCTCTCTCTCCTTGTTTGACACAGACAATTGACCTTTGTCTCCTTCATCACCCCCCCCAACACTCCCTCCCTCACCATCGCCTCCCCTCGCCACATGCCTTTTATGCTTGTTGCATTCGGCGTCACAGTACTAGCGGCGTCAACGGTTTAGCGTAGGGCTTCGGCAGGCACAGCCTGGAAAACATACGAAAATAAGTTCAGTTTTAAGTTTTGGGAAAACATGTTTTCTTGAGCCCCCTTGCTCATAGCTCTGATTTAACCCACCCCACCTGTTGGTCTGTTCTGACCAGCTCTTCACGCATATCACAGCTCTGCATGTAAATGTTTATAGCATCGACAGGGCTGAAGCTATGGGATAAGGTTTCCTATGGGGAGTCTGCGAGACTGCGATTAAGGCTCGTACTTAACTTTTATTCTGCACTTGACCCCTTTAGTGTCGAGCTTTGATCTCTGCTTGAATGTAATTCTTTTAGCTTCCCGTGGCTTGATCACATTGTGGCAGATGCTTCCTCCAAAGCTTCAGCTTTCATCCCGTCTGAGAAACTAAAAGAGAAACGACGCGGGCCTTCTCTCTTGTCCGAACACCTATGTGACTGTCTGTCAGACACCACCAACGCATAGTGAGCATAGTAGTCAGGGCAACGCCACTGACACGGTGCGACCGTAACGGTAATGACATCGGGCGAGCGGCATGGCAACGACTGCTCTATCTCGCTGCTACTGTTTGTGCGCTCGGACCAGTAATTAATGGTCCAAGCGTTTCCATTGTATTCAGCGCTAACCGACGATTAATCACAACGGGTGATTCGTCATGGCTGCAACATCTGCCTCGCACAAGCGTCGCCACACACACACACTCTTAACACTGTATGCGTGCGCGTGCACGTGCGTGTGCGTGCCATTATAAAAAGTAGGGTTTGTGTTAGAGGTGATTGAGGGTGCTGTGAAGCGACAGGAGGTGTAAAGGACAATGTCGGGAGAGCGAAAGAGCGCGGAGAAAAGAAAGCAGCGTTTCTAGAATATGGACGATATATAGGAAATGCAAAATGAGGAGAAACCCGAGAGGGGAGCAAGGGATGCAAAAGGAGAAGGAGGAGGAGGAGAGGAGAGCGAGGCCCTCTTCATTTATTGCTCCAGTGGAGAAGAACACAGAGCTCTCTAATGGCGCTGCCATGGTAATAACAATAAAACCCGGGGAATGAGAGACGGAGAGAGAGAGATGAAGGTGTGAGAGAGAGAGACGAAGGTGTGAGAGAGAGACGGAGAGAGAGAGACGAAGGTGTGAGAGAGAGACGGAGAGAGAGAGAGACAACGATATAAACACACAGATGAAAAAAGAACACAGGGAAGGAGAGCAGGACTTCTCTTTACCCATCTCTATATTCCTCCAGTCTTTCACTCTATTCACTCCTTACCTGTCCTCCACCTCTCGCTCTCCCTCTCTCTCTCTCTCTCTCTCCCTCTCTCTCCCTCTCTCTCCCTCTCTCTCACTCTCTCTCCCTCTCTCTCTCTGCTGTTGGCGCGGTGTGTCCTTGCTCCATGCTTTGTTAGGCAGGGCAGCGGTGCTCTACTTGCTGTGTCAGGGGTTTCTATTGGTGGTGATTAATGTATGGAGATGGAGGCATCGTCAACTGCCACCAACCATACTCTAACGGGCGTCGCCGTGGTGATCGTTGAAAGGCTGGCGCGCTGCGGGGGATTGGGAGGAGTTGGGGGGTGTGGGGTGTGTGTGTGTGTGCCTATCGTCACTTGCATGCGAAATGATTCACGATGTGATTTCAGTAATTACACACCCTCTTGCGTTGATCTGGGAATGTACGTTATCGGAAGGGACAAGTCTTCTATACTGTATATACTGTATATACAGTATATACAGTATATGTATATATATATATATATTTTAAACCTGCCTGTGAATGTCTGATCATGCTGCCAAAGTGTCCTTGAGCAAGACGCATAATTTTCTAAAAGCTCCAGTGCCATTACAGTATGTGTAACAGAATACTCATCGTGCAATTTAATTAAATTTTCTGTAATTTCCTTGGGATGACGCACAAGTTCATGGCTCTACTGAGAGTCAATTATTGAGACAAACAATGTATAACTTAGACAGCAGTGTATTGCACAGCCATTTGTTTAAACAGTTACAGTATGTACAGTACAGAACAGAACAGCGCATTAAGACCAGGTATAAACTGGCATAATCAAGTCATGCAAATTCTTTGAACCACATGAACAAGAAAGACATTTAAAGTTAAGCTTATAGAGCGGAGATTTAACATGAACATGAGTTTAGAGGCAGCCATTACACTGTTGAGCAACCTGTTGACAGAGGATCAGCAATAGATGCATGGGAATTATGTGGTATTAAAGACCAAAAACAGGATTTAGATCAAAAGTAAATATATATGTTCTTAAAAATGGCTTGAATCATTGTCAGATAAGATGGTCATTTTGCATACAGAATGAGCTATTTTAGTCTACAAAGGAGGTCACTGCTGCTTGCATATGTGCAAATATGTGCAAATAGATGTCAGTATGCAGTCTAAGGACCCCTGTTATCGGGTTGGAATTGCTCATTGGCTCTTTGACTGGCCAAGTGTAATCACACTTTTACAGTATTACAGGTTCCATGTTCAGGAAACCAAAACCAAGTGGTACGCCATCTTGCATTTGCTTTCCCCAGCGTTTGGTGTGTGTGTGTGTGTGTGTGTGTGTGTGTGTGTGTGTGTGTGTTGTGAGTTGGCCACAGAGACAGTAGATAAATTAGCTTTGGAAAGAAATGAAAGGGCAAGGTACACAGGCCCGCCCTGTGAGAGTTCACGTTGCTGCTAGCCACATATGTGCACACAGACGCACACACACACACACACACACACACACACACCCCTCCACACACACCTCCTCATTCCCAGCCACCTTCCCATCCATCAGGCCATCTCAGGGAGATGCCTGTGGTTCCACTGGCTGGTTTAATTGTTAATGCTAATTGCTATTTATTGGCTGAGATGCAAATGATAGGCCGGCCAAAGTGAAATTTTATGAGGAGTGAACTCCCCCTCTCGCACAAATTGAAAAAGTGAAACAAGAGGAAGAAGCAAATGAGGCGAGGCGAGAAGGGCTTAATGGCGGCTCTTTAATGGCGGAGAGCAAAAAATTAAGACTGATTTAAGATGCCGAGCAAAATCCCCCCAAAATCCTCCGTGATCCCCTCTCAGGGATAGACCCATTTGGCACAGGAGGGCATCCTGGAGTCTGTTAACTACATTGCTCATGGGAAAATGAATTTAGCCTCTTCAACACTTAATGTCAATGCTTCACTGGATAACCTTGTATAATATGTGTATATATAAATATATATTTTTTTAATTATACATTAATTAAAGATTATTCTTTTTAATAATTCGTTTAATTAAATATCTGATTCTGGAATGACACAATTACATTTGGCCTGTTTATATACCGTATGCTAACAAAACGTAAATGTGGACAACCTATAGTGATACACCTAGAATCTAACAAAAGCACAGTAGCACGCCGCTTTAGCAGAATAATGCATTAGCACATATGGTGAATGACACACAGTAGACTGAGGTCAAACCTAGCCAGCGGCGTTTTCTAGCTGGCCCCTTTACCTGGCCAACGTGTGTGTGTGTGTGAATATTCATCCACATAATATACTATAGGGTAGGGATGTGTGTGTGTGTGTGTGTGTGTGTCATAATCTCGAGCAGCCCCCACATTTTAATACACACTCAAAAAGGTGAAGCACATTCTACGCTGCACATTAAAGCAGAAGTATGTGTGTGTGTGTGTGTGTGTGTGTGTGTGTGTGTGTGTGTGTGCGTGTGTGTGCGGCCCCTTGCACACTTCCAGTGTCCAAGCCCAGGGAAGCACGACACCACAGCCTCCGTGTTCTCTCTCAATCCATCCGTCCGTCCATCCATCCATCCAGCCATCCATCCATCCATCACTCTCTTCTTCTTCCTCCCCTTCTATTCTGTCATTCATCCCTCCCTCCCTTCATCCCTCGCTCCATCACTCCGTCTGATTGAAGAATCTCCTCCCCCTCCACAAGGTATGTGAGCGCCCCGCCAATTAAAGCCCAATCCCATTGCCCCTGTGTGTGTGTGTGTGTTTCTGTGCAATCAGGTA
>JAODUE010035202.1:8668-20595 GCA_027564755.1 Amblyopsis hoosieri
TCAGCCCGTCTTAGACGTTCCTTTTTCTCTCTCTCGCTCTCTGCCCCCACCCCGTCTTCTCTTGCCCTCCCTGCCTCCTTAAACCCCCCCCCCTCCACACACACACTTAGTAGCAGCACACGTCAGTGAGTTGATGAAGAGCATTTCATGTCTAGTGTTCCTTCACTTCTACAACCCCTCCACTCCTCTCTCTCCTCTCCTCTCGCTCCTCTCTCCCTCTCCTCCCCCTCAGCTCCCTGACTCCTCTCTCTCCTCTCCTCTCGCTCCTCTCTCCCTCTCCTCTCCCCCTCAGCTCCCTGACTCCTCTCCTACCAAGGTTTCCTTTCTCACCTCGCCTTTTGTCTTTACAACTGGCTGCAGAACCAGACCAAATGTCTCCATAGCATGTCCCCCCCCCCATGACAAGCTATAAAGAATTACCACGTTGTAACGGTGAGGCTTATTATTAACGACAGAAAGAGAGAAGGATTGGGTGAGTGCAGGGGGAGTGGTGGGGGAGGAAGATCTTTATTTGTCCAATCATTTGTCATTTGTCCTCGGCTTCAAAGCCATTAATGCGCGGCCCTTTGAAGGAGGCGTGTTCAGGGTTCGGGGGGGCCTTGCGGGCGGAGCAACATTCTGATGCCACCCCAAACCATCCTCACGCCGTCACCGTTTTCACCAACCTGGCTCGGGATTCGAAGCGTCGACCCTCGTGCTACGAACCTGCGCTGATTCTCAACAGGCGTTGAACCCAGATCTGGCGGCATGAACCGCCCGAGAGCTGTGCGCCGCAGGGCGGGAACTCCGCGCACAGCTCTGGTATCATGTCACTTTTAATGCCACCAGCCGCATCTCCATAATGCATTTGGCGTCACGCGGCGCGCTACGTTTCCGCCCTGCATTAGCACCGTGCAGGAGGTGTTGCTGGCGAAAAAACAATACAATTACCGTTGAATTGATGCCTGTCGCGCTGCTCCCCCCCCCCCACATTATCAATCATCAAAGGGAGGTTATTCGACAACTAGCGTGGGGCTGTTGCTGTACTCGGCTGCTTAATGGTGCGTTGCTCGCAGTGAATTCCCCCTCCCCAAACCTCCACCCGTATCCACCCACCCCTCCCCTCTTCCCCGCTGTTCAACGGACATAAAAGGGATATTTTTCTGAATAAATATCGCAGCGGAAATCAAAACTTCTCACGCTCGCAGCAGACGCACACTGCCCGCTAGCCGCGACACGTCAAATGGAAATTACGGAGACAATAGAGGGGGGCCATGGGCTGGGCCTTTTTTTGTGTTTGTTCTGTTTTATCTCGGTGTGCCGTATAATATGGCTGATTTAAAAAGGTATTAAAGCCTGTTTACTGCTGGTATTCGCACATCATCTGCAGAGCATGAATTATTAATCCACTGTCTCTCTCTCTCTCTCTCTCTCTCTCTCACCCCTTTTAAAAAATGCATTCGGTTTTATAATATCTTGCAAAAGCATTAGTCATTGCTCAAGTACCTGTTAGAAAATGGAGGATTGTGGGTAAAATGCTCAGCGTGAGCTAATGCCACAAAACTGGTTGAATGTGATGAACATTTGCAGGGTCAGCTTGGATAATATGGACGGGGGGAGAGAGAGAGAGAGAGAGAGAGAGAGAGAGAGAGAGAGAGAGAGAAAGAGAGAGAGAGGGAGAGAGAGAACACAGTCCATCCCTAGATTGCTCTGCCTCTCTCGCTCATCTTTGCTTTGAGCAGTTGCCAGTGTGTGTGTTGTCTCTTGGGTGGTACAGAGTCCTGCATCCCGCTAAATAAGGGCTACCATTACCAGTTCAACTGAGAAATGTTAATGAGAATTATCAGAAATTAATTAAGATTAAACAAAGGCCCCAAGGTGAAGGACTTGCTTATTACAGTGCCATGTAAATCTTCTATAATCCTCTAGCACATACTGTAGCACCCGGCCAAAAGCTGCAGAATTAGTTTAGACCCGTTGCATTGTATATTCCCAAATACACCCAAGCGCACGCACACACACACACCACTGTGGCCACTGTTGCGCACGCACACACACACATACACATACTCACGCACACACACACAGACACAGCTATAGCAAGCTATTCGGAAGCTAATACACTTGTCAAATTCACTAGATATCTCCTCGCATTTTGATATCTTACCGTTCTCTGTGCGTGTTGAAAAAAAGAATCGACGGCACGGCTCATCCCTACTCCCCCCCCCTTCCCACCCCATCATCCCCCCCCACACACAATCGAGGAGCGCCCCTTTATCAGCACGACGACGCGCTGTGTCAGAGGGGCAACGAGAGACCACTTCCTCTCCGCCGTGGGCCAGGCCAGCTGATGGCAGCCTGCGCAGGAGAGGATTACATACAGAGCGTCACGCAGGGTCACAAATCCCCCAGCATTAGCTCGCCTCCCCGCACCGTGTGGTGGGTGCACATTGTCTGCCCTGGGGGGGGCGGGGGGGGGATTTATGAGTTCCCGCCGGGATGGAAGGGTTCATCACAAAAGGAGGAGCGGGCACGACGCTCGCGAGCGATGGCCGACCTCCTGATTTATCTTTCCCGTGCCAGCGGTGGCGGAGATGGGGGGGGGGGGGGGTTAAAGAAGACGGGAGCGCCCGTTGAAATGTGACTGGCACCAAAGTTAAAAAATAAAATTGTTTTAAATTAAATAAAGGCCGGTGGGATGTGACAGCTAGCATCAAACGTCATGCGGTTGCCGTGGCGCACGATGCCAAGAGCCCAGTGAGAGCTGGCAGGCTCTCTCCAACATGGCCGCTGAGCGGTAACTCATGTTCTGAGAAGACAACACAGGTACTCCCTCACACACACACACACACTCACTGACACAGCACACATAGCACAATGAACACTGGTGAAGCACTTCTGGAGGCCAGCCAGCAGAGACATTCGTTCATGTGAGGGCTTTTTTTAGAAAAAAATGTCCTTCCGTCATTTCCTTTTTTTGTATTTTAGATATATTTTATATTTTATATTACTTTTCATATTTCACAGACTCGTGGACCGACAGTGCGAAGAGTTTTCACAGCATGTGCCGACGTTCTAAAAAAAGACCAATATTTGAATTCAAAGTAACCAAAACTCATAGTCATGCCCAGTGAAACGTTCGGTTCATATTCAAGTTCAGTCACACAAGCCGTAGGACTTCAGAGAAGCACTGCATAGTTAGCCTAACACACAGTACAGAGGATGTACTTAACACAGGTATTAATTAGGGATGGCACCGATATGATACTGAGACTTAAATAACTGGCTCGGTATCGGTGACAATTGGACAGTTGTAACCGATCCATGGGGCTGAGCCAATTAAATTTCTAAAAAAAAGTTTCTAACATGCATCTAAGTCTTAAAATAGAGATGGAGGCTGTCATTTACTTTGCAATTTAACTTAAAACTTAATTTAACACTGGAATCGGATCTCGGTATCGGCCAATACCCGATATCTTTATCGCTATTGGGACTGAAAAAACTGGATCGTGCCATCCCTAGTATTATTTACAGACTATAGAAGATCTTCTATACCATCCAGGCTTGTGGCAAACCCTTTCTACTGTAAAGGCAACAGACAGACTGTGAATGTGGAAAAGATCCACATAGCTAAGCAATGACGTACAAGTGCAACAGAGAGGAGGTTATGTTGTTGCACAAATGTCCCGGATTCTCCACATTCTAACCAAGCGCTCTGACTGCCCAAGGCCAAAAAGACTTTCTTTATTCTGAAACATTCTCAGAATCTGGGAAAATACCAAGACCTGTTATATTGGGACTCCCCCCCCCCCACACACACACACATCATCTCCTATGTTAGGGAGTTATCTAATTTTGGTGGTTCTTTTAGCTGTGAATGACAGTGGAAACAGTGCTATTTGTTCCACTCTCGTGACTTTTAATGCTCCACAGACGCTTGCTTTGCTGCACAGGGGAATTAATGGGAACGCACGCCTCCACTTCTCAGGGCCGACAACAGAACTCAGTTACTAATTATTTTCTATAATTTGGCCATTCACCCAAAACTAAAAGCTTCTAAATATGCCTTTGATATGATTATTAGGCTTAAATGAAGTACAATAATAAATAAATGTTAATAATTGTTGATACTGTATATGCTAATTAAATGCAGAGAGTCTCTTAGCACTGCCAAAACGGAGATGAAAATTGCAGGTGTGGTGTGGACAGGCCTAACAATTAATTCAAGAGCCCAGTGCATCCTTTAAAGCAGGTACCGTACACCGCACAAGGCCAAACTGCAAAGCTTTGAATTTTAGCCAAGAGGAACCATTTAATCTAAGCAGTCATCAACAAAGGAAAGGATATGAGCGGCCACACAGACCAATTTACCCGCATGCATACCTAGGCTGAAAATAGCCCCGTAAAACACGTTTTGCTGCTGAACACACAGCCATTTTTTGATATGGGCAGCAAGTTATCAAAATTTGCACTGGCAGGCACTGTATTTTAAGTCGCTTAATGTTATCTAGCAAAAGGCAAAAGTGAATAATGCATAAGTTTATATTCAACTCATGGGAAGCAAAAGCAATTTATTCACACGGTGTGAAAATACCCCAAAGTCTCCTTGGATAGCAGTTTTCACACAGACACGGATATCTGGGGCCTCTTCTGAAATCGGCAGCTGTAAAGAGCATTACAGACCTCTCCATTACAAAAGCCTACACTTGCATCTATGAAAAGCGCAAATGCAAACAGACAACCACCTATTCACACACAATCATGCCGCTGAAGGTCTGAAACGGTAGGGAAGAAAACCCAGGGCTTTTTCTTTCCATTCCACAGGACAGACGTCAGGTGACACACCAGTGTTGGTAAAGACGTCTATAGTCTAAACAGGCAACAACTCCTAGCCAAAAAAAAAAAGAAGAGGAAAACCCCAAAAAGTAAGTACATTACCAGAGCATTGAAAAATACTTAACATAAAATACAAACAAAACAACAAGAGAGTAAATTAGCAAACAAAAAAACCCCAGCTATGGGCATACTGTATGCTAAGCAGCATCCAAAGTCCAATGCAGGTAAGTGACATTTGGGTAAAAACCAAGCTTGAACCTCCGAAATGAATTAAAAGTGAAAGTGCTAAACCTTGCAGTTCATTGAATGGCCACTTGAGGCTGGCTGTAAAAGGGAGTCAATCCCCATAGATTCCAATGTTAAAATGTTTGACTTTACAGCAAAAAATATTTAAACGGTGTTTAAATCCGTTCTTGAGTAAAGCTATTAGTGACATCATGGAGGGTTTGTCCATTTATATACACAGTCTATGGTGACGTCACAGAGGGTATATCCATTTAGTCTATGGAGACGTCACAGAGGGTTTGTCCATTTATATATACAGTCTATAGTGACGTCACAGAGGGTCTGTCCATTTATATATACAGTCTATGGTGACGTCACAGAGGGTTTGTCCATTTATATATACATTTATTAACTACAGGCTACAGATATGTGTCAACCATATTAGAAAATAGAATGTAAACCTTTTAGAAATAGAAGGTGGCTGCAACTATATGTCATGGATAGGTCGATCAAGCGGGTACAGTAGTATATGTTGACTTTTTTTATTTGTGCGTGTGTGTGTGTGTGTGTGTGTGTGTGTGTGTGGTGGGGGGGGTAACTGGATATAATTCTAGTAAAATAATCACTGATTAAAACCTAAAACACAGTACAGTCATAAAACGGCACATTAAAGCTGCAAACAAGCATTTGCTCCACCTAGACATGAAATTTTTTTTTTCCCCTTTCTTCCTGAACCATTTAAATGAATCAGCATCACGGCTGGCCGTACCAAGTGCTCATCAACACTCGATGAATACTTTTTGCACATGAAACGCGAGGGTGGGAACGAATGCGGCGGCGGTGAATCCATTAGTCTCGCCATGTCTGACTGACTCCATTGTTTCACAGTTTCTCCCTGCTGGCGTACGAGCGCTTCCAGAATGCTAAAGGAGAGAGAATTAAATGAATGGATTTGGGTCGCGTCGACGGAAAAGGTTGCCCGGAAACGCACGTTTGCAGGGGTGCTGCTAGTGTGTGTGCGCGCGCTAACGTCAAAAGTGACGAGGCTCGAGAAGGACTGCTAACAGCAGGGACATAAGGTGCTGTGTTCAGTCCCAACACACTTTATAACTCAGTGAAGTTACCGGTATCGTTATTGGTTATGACCGTAGGCTATATTTTCCATGTAACACAGCATATATAGGCAGATTAATACAGTATGTGGCGTGATGTCAACAGCCTTGATCCCTGCTCAACGGTTTCACGGGTTGTCACGGCAACGGTGTTCATGCCAGATTCCACTAATTCACATTCGTTGCGGCATCCTCTCTACAGTATAAAGCAGGAAATATATTAAACATATACTGTATATATGATGTATTGTACTCACTTGGGTCTCGTGACTTCAAGGCCAGAACAAGTGTCCTAAACAGAACCATGTTAACAAAACAATGTCTTAGAATAATGACCCTCATTTATGGGTCATAATGTACACAGCTGAATATTCTCAGTGGTGTCATGGCAACAGAATGCACACAGGCATTCTGAATATAATTAGCTAATGAAAGAGTATTAGTTGTGACTTACTACATTCAAAGAAAATATGTATGCATGTTCGCTTTTAACATTTACAGTACTGTAACTATTGTGACAGTTTTGCTGGGTAAAAAAGTGTCTTTTGAAAACTGTAAATCGGCAGACGATTTTGTTGCCATGACATCGACTACAATAATCCATGCCAATTTCCGACCACACACAGTCCGAACAGCTGTAATGGATTCAAAAGAATTTACTGGGTTGAAGGTTATCTCTATTATGTGTATTGAGTGCCACAGAGTTAAACCCAACATAAACATAATAGCCTCAAAATAAATCAGCTATTGCTTAGTTATTCTAGAAACAAAAACCTACAGAAAACCCAGGAGAAATTTGTTTTTTAGATAAATAAATCAATGTACAGTACGTATATCAAAATATACCGTAACAGATCCATCTGCGTATTGCCATCTCTATTCGTGTCCACACTAAGCCGATCTTCTGTCGACAGACTTCATGGCATCTCACGGTGGAGCGGTGCCAGTCAAGGTACCCACCGGGTCCCAGCAATGAGTCAACAATCTCCCTTTAAAGTGTGGCACAGCACTCCTGGGAAACATTGTCCTTGGTATTATTAGCTATTAACACAAAAATATGACTGCAACAACGATGCGTTTGTGCGTCGGGGAAGGGAGGGGGGGGCGACTGCTTCACATCTCTCACTTTAACAGGCTTTTAGGGCCTCTTGACATTTCAATCCAGCTGAAACCACTGAGTGCAAATAATGGAATTAAGAGACAAGATGGGCAGAGGTAAAGATGCCAGTATCACACGAGGGAGCAGGCATGCTCAAGTGGAACAATTACGCTTTCAGATATGTTGACACTGGCGAATGGCTTACGGGCGAAAACGATGACAGTTATGATGTACGTTGGTGATCGAAGGACGCATATAGTCTGTACTGTACATTTATACGCATGTGAATAGTATTAAAGGTGTAGTCAGTCATTCTGGAGAAAGCTTGTTGGAACTTTATAAAAATCAAATCACCTCCCCCCCTTCAGTGCCATGTGGTGCTCCCTCAGAAGCGCCGCCCTCACACTGGAAACACATTGCCAAGGCTGCAATAATGTTGTGCGGTGCGGTCTGCACCACTTTCTTTGTGTTCCCGTTTCCAGAGCCAGGGCTGTGTAGGAACACCAGATTATTTTTTCAGCCAGCGCCCACACGAAATGGGCAGCTAGCAGGCCGCAAGGATGTACTCCCTGAATTTGATATACCTGTAAGCATGGGCATACCTGTAAATATATATATAAACGTATTTCAACACCGCGCTGTGCTGGCTCTGGCCGTCGCCATCATTGCAGTACCTCACTCCGCCTGTAACGCCCCCCTAGGTCTTGATGCAGTTGTCTGACATCCATTTGTAAATTGAAGTGAGGCAAATTTGCAAAAGAGACAGTTTTCAAGCCTATCACTACTGAAAGAAATATATATTTGAATATAATCTGCATAACAGTGGTAAGATACTGTATATCTTTAAAACTACTAATGATCTGCCTAAGAGGAAGCACGTTGTATATAAGTTGAATAGCAGAGGGCCCAACACAGAGCCTTGGGGCACACCACAAGTCGGTTCAATGTACATGCTAACTTCCCCCCCAACATTTAATTATTGCACTTTCACATAAATGCCCTTATTATCACCCATGCGCCATGGCAACTTTGCACTCATATCTGCACTTCTGTCTTAATATTCTTCCTTGGGCCCATACTTCTGTTTTCACAGGTCGTGCAGCCCTAGGCTTCGCTCAAGCAAAAGCTGGCTCTTGCAAGACTAATGCATGTCAAGCTAACACTGTTATGCTATCTTGACATGCATTAACACTGTTATGCTAGCTTGACATGCATTAGTACTGTTATGCTAGCTTGACATGCATTAACACTGTTATGCTAGCTTGACAGGCATTAGTACTGTTATGCTAGCTTGACATGCATTAGCACTGTTATGTTAGCTTGACATGCATTAACACTGTTATGCTAGCTTGACAGGCATTAACACTGTTATGCTATCTTGACATGCATTAGCACTGTTATGCTAGCTTGACATGCATTAGCACTGTTATGCTAGCTACCATATGGAGACGTCCTATGGTAATTGGTCCAGTGCTAGCAGCCCCCTGCACCCTAACGTTTGACCAGGGATGCCACATGCAGCGTTTAGCCATTGACAGACGCTTAACAGAGCGAGGCTCTGATAGCAACAAGAGGCAGAGGAGTCTTGCTAGGGGAAAGTAAAAAGGTCAGCTGCCGTTGATATACTCTTTAGGTCAGGCAGCATCAAATTGAGCATTGATCAGCCTCCCAATATGGATCCAAGTCATCAAGGAGGTGTCTTCCACTAATGCACCATTTGTCTGGAGACCAAGTCTGTTCACACTGGACGTCTCACACACACACACACACACACACACACAAATCTTTTCTCTCCTCTCTATAATGCCATGAATTAATTGCACATTCACACACACCGCTTGCGCAGTGCTGCTAAATTTATACATGAGTTGTAACACACACACACGTGATGTTTACCCTTCTGCCATGGCATGACAGACACACACACACACACACACACACACACACACACACACACAGTCCGAGATTAAATTCGGGTGCAATCTGACACTCTGAGCTGTAGTACAGTGAAGTGCAGCTGTATAAATGGGAGCTGGGAGTCCAAAATGACTCCTATAGGCTCCAAATGGAGAAGCGGTTGGCCTTAAATGAGGCATTACAAAATGAATTTGGTTTCCTCCCTCCCGGTGCTTACACAGAGGTCTGGAAAATAATATTTTATTCCTTTAATTGCCGCCTGTGGCCCTGAGCGGTCCATCGGAGTAGCAGTAATAGAATCTAATAAGATAGTTATGGCTGCTGTCTTTATTGTGTGCTTTGGTGGGAGGCTATTAGGCCATTGAGACAAATATCCTCCTGAACAATATCGAACATGAAGTTAAATTTGAAGGCCATGTGAACACCAGACAGATACAGTAAGTGTGACATCAAGGTGCCTGCAACAGAGTAGAAGCTATAGACAGAAGAGTGCGCACAGTTTTGCTACAAAAGTAATAGAGAAAAGGAGATAATCAGGTAACACTTTATTTGAAGTTGTGTTCATTAAGACTGACATAACACTGTCATAACCATGACACGACACCTGTCATGAACATTAATGAATGTTTATGACTGTTGTCATTAGCTGTAATTGGGTAAATAATGTCATATTTAATGGCAAGTTGACATTGTTTGGGATCTGTCATGACAATATGTCATTACCCAAGACAACATAAGCTGTAAATGTCTTTGTCATGACAACTTGACATTAACCACGGATCACGCATCAACTATGATCCGTAACACCAGTTATTAGTGGACAAAGGTGTCTGCTAAATTACCTAAATGAAAATGTAGCGGAATATATAATGCTAGCATAATACATGCTAGCATAATAGCATATTACCTGTAATTCAATAGACCTAGTTCCAGTAACAGGCATGCATTTGATCCTTACAGGGCTCACAGAATGCAAGCTATTAACTAATTATCTATCCAAGTAACAAAGCAATGTAATTAAGTAAATAAATAAGTAAATGCCAAAGCTGAAAACCGAACTTTGTTTTTTTTAAATGTGAAATATTCTGTTTACAGTATATGCATCCTTTCTGTCCTGCCATGAATTTGACTAAGTGGCGTCAGAGCACATGCTTGTCTTGTGTGATTAAATATATTTTGTTTGATGGATGGTGAAGCCACTAATACAAGCCTTATTAAACTCATTTCAACCTTGTTTAAATACAAGGAAAGCCTTGGGTTCAAACAAATCCCTCGTACCCTCGAATGACCCTCTCACAGAGTGGATGCTTGTCCAATCAACTACCCTCCCACACACACACAGACACACTTCACCACTGAAAAGGAATTAAGCGTAGAGCAGCCTTGGACCCTTGTCTTTCACTGCAAAACAGCATTGCAAATGCATCGAAGGTGCTTTCCTCACTCGCAAGCAAAACGCCGTCCTCGAAAAGACATAACTCACAAAAGAAAGGTTGCCTCCACTACAAAGACAACATAAAAAGGCTGTTGTTTTGATGTGTGTCCTGTTAGTAAGCATTGTGCGTACAGCCCCCTTCCCCAACCGTAGGTAGATAACGACTGCGTGGCGCGACAGCCCCGAGACACGCTTGCCAGCGGGAGACAGCAATCTCCTCAGGTCTTTATCTGCGATCAAAAAGAAGAGATGTATTATTCCCTGCCTCCTCACTATCGGGCCTTCCTCCTTGGACATTATCTACTCCACTGTCGCGGACGGAATTTGCCAAAATACATTTAGTCCCGGCCCACCAACAATGCAGCACGTCGGGTATAACATGCCCCGAGTGACGTTTTCATTGTTCTGTGACCTCTGCTGACTTCTCTCTTTGATTTATGTTGTTCTTTTACACCCTTGGCTATCGCATGTTACCACCAAGTAAATGGGTCACCTAACAGATGTATCCCTTATGCAGGTCTGTCCCACCTCGGGACTCGAACCCTACTCCCACAGATTAGAGAGCGAACGCCTTAGCAAGGGAGGCTAAAGACCCGGGGCTGGCATCTGTCACTAGAGCGTTCTTGAGGTGTCGCAGAGTGAGGTTTACGTACAGTAGCTTACTGCACGGCCACCGATACAGTCACACAAACACAAAATCTGCAGCTTGCTTTTCTGAACTTTCACTTTTTGCAGTTCTTTGGAACTATCTATGTGTCACAAGCATAGTATATCATCATACATTATTTTCCAGGTGAGGGCTTTTTTAAACTTTCTTTCCTGTACGGGAAAAAAAAAAAGTCTGCGATAATAAAATAAAAAAGTTTTTTTTTTAACTATACAACTTGCACGTTTTTTTGTTCAACACATCACATATATTTTCTACATAGATTTTTGCTGTTTTACGTGAAACACTTTCTTTTGCTTGCATATATTTTATAGCACCCTCTGGCCTTTATTCGAGGTGTATAAATAAAAACACAAAGCCCGTCCTGCTAGCAGAGTCGTTTCCCTGACAGCCCCAAGGGGGAGGAGGAGATGGCGTGGCACGCGGCGTGACGGATGGACGCATGGGAGAACGAGTTAGCGGTGACGGGGGAAGCAGCTGTGGGGAGCATACGGATGGAGCTCGCCGGCCACAGGGACAGCTGAGGTGAGTCCTCCGGCGCGGGGTCGGGGGGGGGGGGGGGGGGGGGGGGGGGGGGGGGGGGGGGGGGGGGGGGCGGGGGGGGCGGCGGCCGGCCCCCCCCCCCCCCCCCCCCCCCCCCGCCGCCCCCCCCCCCCC
>JAODUE010035223.1:0-20577 GCA_027564755.1 Amblyopsis hoosieri
AGGAGCGGCATGACGTCCCCACGCTCGAGTTAACTCCACCCAGAAAATCGCCAGACAGACAGAAAGTGAAATAAATACAGGGAATATTTTGTGATTCAAATGGAAGTTGATTTTCATAGTTTGTATGTGTTTATATTAAACCTCTACATCCTTTAATGACATGCCACTAAAATGACTGATTTCTCTTGACTTTCCTTTTAACGTAAACATGCCAACGCTTCACAGGCTGCTCTGCACTGAGCCAAGGGTGGAATTCTCAAATCAGATGAAAAATTACCCAGAAATCCCTGCTGGCACCAGCTGCACAAATGCGGCACGATAAGACAGCTGACCAGGCATCTCTTCATGTCATGTTTCTCTGGCCTGTACGGTACTGCCAGTGGTTACCTGAGCTGACATGGACCACGGCTGTAAGACATGTCCTTCACAACCACTGAAACCAAAGATCAGACCTTTAAGGGTGAAGGGAGGGCATTTATAGTTATACCTGCGACCACATTCTCCCTGAAGAAGTAGGTGCAAAACTGAATTATAATTTTCATATTTCTACCTGAATGACGACAACAACATAACCTAAATGGATCCATATCCAATGCCATAGTTACATCTATAGGGTTTTTTTTTTTTAGAGAGAAAAAAATGTAAATTTGAGTCAGAAACTTGAGTATTTAGAGCAAGGAGGTGAGGAGGTCGCTAGTCGAGGTAGTTTGTGAAGAGGTGTGTCTCTTGAGTCTCTTGCAAAAGATTGGTAATGTTTCAGAAGTCCTGACTGTTGCTGGAAGCTCGTTCCACCATTATTTGAGAATTCAATGAGTGAGTATTGAGACCTATTTCGACACAGGTTTCGCACCTACAAAATACAGGTAGGCATATACTGTGTATATCATGATAGTTCATTAGAAGCTTACTTGATTGAAGTGAAAAAAAGCAAAATAAAGTCTGATTGGCAGATGGATAGAGGCGTTATCTAATCTGCCATATACTGTAGACTAGAGATGTGGGAAAAAAAAGTATATAGGTCCAGGTTGTCATGTGGAGAAGGCCCTGTATATTGCAGAACCAACAGACCACAACGTCATCCACATCATCATCAACAACGTCATCCACAACGTCATCCACAGTAGTATAGGACTATAGGACTGATGTGCGTTGGATAGTGTTAAATCTTGTGCCAATCAAGTTATGTAGCCTAGCCTTTGTGAATGGTGATAAAAGCCCCATATCATTACATTTTCCAAATGTCATTTTGGAAAGATTTTCTGCCTCCCTTAAACTTAAACTGAACATTAACTTTCAAGTTGTGTTGCACAATTTTTTTTACATGCCCTAACGATTTGCTATCTTCTTAGGGGTGGTGGGCAGGATAGGTCATATACAATTTGACAGTTATATTTTCAGGAATGTTGTTACAGAAAAAAAAAAAGAAAAAGTCTATTCCTCTCAGGTGTCTTCAGATAAAATAGCACAACGTTTATTATACAATACGGTCCAGTGTCTATTCTACAGCATGTACATTACATACTGTATCTGTCTCTACATACATTAGGGAGGGAATAATTATTTTAACCAAGTGAGAACAATGCATCTTAGGAGCGGTAAAGACAAAACGAGCGCTGGTTGCTTAGCATATTAATGGAACCACTGTTTAATACAGCGAGCATTCCATTAGTCACACACATTATGAATTCTCCCTTGCACATTTATCTGAGCCAACACAAATCTATGTCCCGCTGTTCTCTTAATTGTGCTAGTCAGAGAAATCCCAGCGATTGACTTACTAGGTCATTGGCGTAGCTGCTGAAGTGAGTTTAAATGGTATGAGTGATTCCCGTCTCAGTCAGTTGGTGAAATGAAAAACGGCATGTACACTTCTTTTAAAAATGTAGATAAAAACAACTTCTAATGGAAAAAGATCCACATTAATAAAATAACTGCACCAGTGGCTTTGTGGGAAACTTCTAAAACAAATAACAATTAACAACAATTAAGCTAAACCTGTTGAAAACAGCCAATCGCTGCAGGTGAAAGCCCTTGTACACTCACGTGAATTTAACTTAATTTATTTCCTCAAATGTATTAATTCTCTGTGAGAAATAATCTTAAATCTCACATTTGTTAAATGCTAGTTAAAGGGATAAAGAAAATCTGACTCCAGGGAATAATTAGACAGTATTTATCAAGTACTATCTTGTTTGTATTATTCTGTATTATTCCTTTATTGTTATATTGTTATATTGTTTTATTGCTTTTATATTGATTTTACAATTTCAAAAGCACATTGAGCTGCAACATTGTATGAAAAGGGATATTTACAGTTAAAACCTTCTAGAACCAAGGTTAATAAACAGACGAGACATAGATTGAAAAGGGATAAATAAATACAGTTTAAACCTTCTAGAACAAAGGTTAATAAACAGACGAGACATAGATTTAAAAGGGATATATAAATACAGTTTAAACCTTCTAGAACAAAGGTTAATAAACAGCCGAGACTCAGATTAACCTAATGGATAGCCCAATGTGTGGACAAAGAAGGGATGCTCGCATTATCCAAAACATACAGTACAAGTGTAGCTGTGCAGTGAAGCTAATCTTCATTCTCCGACACCTCATAGGATGCTCTGGCGACGCGGGCTAGAGCCCGTGGGTTTTAGCCTGCCTTGTAGAGCGGCCGCTGTGTTTGATAGATTATTTATTTGTTTTAACAATCATTCTTTGCAATTCCTCTTTTGGAAAGACAGATTACTCCTCTTTTAAAATGGTGCCACATTTGTAAGGAACATGCATTTGTGGGATGAGCAGCAGAGTGGAAAAAGGTGCCAAACAAAGAATCTCAGACCATGCCAAACAGCCTCTCTTTGTTGTTGACTCTTGTTTGGTGTTTATTGGTGGATTGGATGATTGAAGTCTGAAGAAACAAGTAATTTAACAATGTATTCATTTAACAAACAGGAGCATCAGTAGCGTGTGGAAGACCCACACATAGCCACAAGACCCTCCAGCCTGGTCACACACTACTGTGGGATGGCATCCATCAGCCAACGTGTTTGTGTTGGTCACTCTGGCACGCACAGCACGCCCAAGCTGAACGCACACGTATTCACAAATGTCCTTACTTTTTGTACGTCGTTTATATACACACACACACACGCACGCACACACACAGGTGTAAAAGGAAAACATGCTTTTTATTGTCATATACATGTAGCGATATTTGTTCTCTACATTTAACCCATCCCTCAAGGGAGCAGTGGGCCGCTGCTGTGGGGCGCTCGGGGACCAACTCCAGATATATATCAGTGTCTCTGGTCAGCGGCACTGACAGGAGAGAGTGAACCTGACATGTTTGTTGGATGTGGGGGAAACCGGAGCACCCGGAGGAAACCCACGCAGAGACGGGGAGAACATGCAAATTCCACAGAAAGGCCTGGACGACCAGGGTTCGAACCAGGGACCTTCTTGCTGTGAGGCCATAGAGCCATAGAGCCGTGTTGCCTTGTGGTAAATATAGTACCTGGCCCAGCACAGTATTCTTGCCCTTGTTCTGACTCTGGCAGAATGTGACGGCTGCCATCTACAAGATGTTTGAGTGGCTGGACTTCAGTTCATACCTTAAATGTACAATTAGCAATTGTCAGCTAATACACTAGTAGTCAAATTAACTGTACTGTATATTATGTATTATTACATATAATGGATGCCAACAATGCAAATCTCTGCCACAACAATTAATAATTCAACAGCGGGAGGAGGATTTTTTTTTCAAAATATATTAATTTTATACCAGCCTGGAAATCCCATCACTTCTAACACAACGGCCATTGTTGGGTTCTAAAATAGGTTGCACAGAAATTAAGTGTACTTTGTGTGTGTCGGTGTGTGTGTGTGTGTGTAGACGTGTGTGTGTGTTAACGAGAAAACAACGATAGCTTTGACACACTGACAGGGGCCATGGCTAGACTATACCTATCCACACACGCAGTATGTATTCCTGCGTATATGTTCACACCAGAATATATCTCAGGATATCTTCCTACATGTATGTTCATGCCGGCAAATATCTCTAGATGTCTTCCTACATCTATATGTTCACACCGGCAAATATATCTGGATTTATTCATATGTACATTCCGACAAATATCTCAGGATGTCTTCCTACATCTATGCTTGTGCTGGCAAATATCTCTGGAAGTCTTCCTACATCTATATGTTCACATCAGCAAATATATCTGGATTTATTCATATGTACATTCCGACAAATATCTCAGGATGTCTTCCTACATCTATATGTTCAAACCGGCAAATAGCTCTGGATTTCATCCTACATATAACTTCACGCTGCCAAACACACAGAGGCGAAATCTTCCACTTCCTTTCCATTTCCAACCTGCTCTGTTGACGATGACAAGATGTCAGTCATGTTTTATTCAACTCAAGCCTGTGGCAGTAGAGCAACAGGCCAAGGAGACTGGAGCACCAAGACAGCTTCATTTTGCTAAATACATCACTAGAAAGCAAGGAGGGAAAAAAAATTATAAATACTTTTTTGGCATTTCGGGCCAGAAGGTAGTATCGAGGTGAGCTTTTTGTCCTTCAGCTACAATGAGGCACTGGTATTTACACACCTGTGAGTGATGAATTGTGCTGTCACTGTCAATGAAATGAGAAAACTCAAAGCGTGTGCTGAAAAGATAGCATTGTCATGGTGCAGATTATAACAGGTTTGAGATTCACTGTGGCAGGAAGAAATAAGGCACAGTGTTGAAGAATCTCGACTGCTTGGGAACGTGGCCTTCACACGGATGTGATGTCGGTGCTTACACAATTCTCTAACTCGTATCCTATTACATTATGTGCGGTGGTGTGTTCTCTTGAGAGTGGGTTCGAACCAGGGAATTGCATACTATCATAACAAAGTGGATGTCAAATTATCCCTTCACTGCAATTACCTTGCCATGCATTTCCCTGCCTGTCTGTTAAGCAACAGCCCACTGACTGCTGTCAAAAAAACCCCGACCCACCCCCCAGCTCCCCTCACCCAGTGTGGGAAGTTTGGGTAGGTGTGCGTGTGCGTGTGTGTGTGTGTGTGTGTGTGTGTGTGTGCCAAAGTAATGAGCTATGTCAGAAAAAGACAGGACATGGTTGCGTGTGTGTGTGTGTGTGTGTGTGTGTGCGCGTGCGTGTGCGTGCTTGAGAAAGGGGGAGCGGGGGTTGCTGAAGGAACAAAGATGACTAGTGAAGTGAGATTTCCTTAGCGTTGGTGCATATTGTTGGTATTTGTTGCACCAACTCTACACAAGGACAGCTCCACCTTTTAAGGTGAGAGATACAGTAGTTTTTTTAATTTTTATTACAGTTAAAGCATCACTGAAATATTTTACAGGCGCACAAATTGGCAAAGATTTCTCATTTCAACTGGAGTGGAAACGTTTATTTTAACATCCCTTTATCACACTTCACAAGGTGCGAGTGCTTTGACAATACGGCTCTACACAGCGATGTAATTATGGCAAACCAACCGCCGTTGATAATGTGCCTCACAGCCACACCTGACTTTAAATGCAACGGAACAGAATGGAGTCTAGACGGCCTTTGTCATGCCACCTGTATATCCATCTTGCCGACAGTCAAGTAGCACCGTCTAACATCAATACCACCCAGAGGCAGTGCTCTTCCCACACCATTTTACATCCCCGGTGTACTTCTAACCACTGGCCTGCAGCTGTCCATGCATCCAGCGCACCCACAGAGTACTGGACTTCATTCAATAATCACACACTCATTTTGCCTGTTGTATTGTGTGGGTATATATGGTTTAGCTAGGGAGGGATGTGTTGGTGGTTATCGTTTGTGTTTGGCAGTGTTGGTGTTTTGTCTTATTAAAAGGTATAGTCAGCTATTGCAAGCTAATTGTACGCTAATACACTTTGTCAAATTCACCAAATATCTCCTCGCATTTTGCTATCTTACCATTCTCTGCGCGTGCTGAAAATATAATCTGTTACTTCTACACAGCCCTGGCGCCGTAAATAAAAACAAAGTGGCGAACACCGCTCACAACAACAAAGCCTTAGTACTACGCTATGCTTCACAGTGCGTTTTGATGTGTTAGACGTTTAGAGGCGTTGTTTTGATTAAAGCCTCAAAGTTAGCAAGCGTTTTCTAGAATGACTGACCCTGCCATTAAATGTTGCTAAGTGCCTTTTGCTTCGTGCATGTTTACTGTTTTTGTTTTGCTTGCGATTCAGTGCTCGTTCTCATGTGCTCTACCCTCACCACATCCCGACACACCGCTCCTTTCTCTCCGAGCACATCTACCGTATGCTCACTGAGTCATGGTCACAGCCTGCCTGGGGAGGTGAATGAAGGTGGCGGTGGGTGCCCTTGTCTACTTACGCACTGTGACCCTTGTTTGACAGGATGATGGCACTTTGTTGTCTGTTGACAACGGTGGGGAAACAGCAGGTAAAGATTGATAGTATTCAAAGCGTGAAGACAGAGGAGCATGCAGAAAATACACATGCCAAGTAAATGTCAGAGATCAAAAATAAAATCTGACACAACAAAGGTTTGTGTAAAAAAAATAAAAAAAATAATAAACAGTGCCTGTGCAAGAGAATATATACTCCATAATACCGCCCCACATAATTTCCTCTTGGGAGCTGTCTATATTGTTTCCTGCTGAGCAGCAAACCACATGATAATGTCAGCCTGTGGCATTGCTCTCCCATACAAACCAAGAACCACTGGAGAAATGAGAGTGGACCTAAACACCTAAACACAATGGCTGCATCGCATTTGAAAGGCAAAGAGCAGAGAGAGAGCAGAGAGAGAGAGAGCAGAGAGAGCAAGAGAGAGAGAGAGAGAGAGAGAGAGAGCTAGAGCACTGCTAGTTCCTGACTGGTTACATTGGTTCACAGTTGGCTCTTATTCATGTAACTGCATGTTCAATTCAATTCCTAATGCAAAACATTTATATTTGATCACACACACAACATTTTAATGTGACATTGTGGAAGTCAAATTAGGCGTTCACGGTTTACAGTTTACAGTAGCTGTTTTTACAACAGAACCCTGTAAAACAGCCCTGCAGTGACGGCTCCTGGGAGGGCAATTGTTCAATAGCCTATAGGTAAACTAACGGTAACTAAGTAAATAATTGAGAGAGCTTGTCGATCAAAACAAAATAACCTCTCCCTTCCGTCAGAAGCTCTGCCCACCACACACTGAAAACACACAGCAAAGGCTAGCATATTGTTGTGTGGTGCGGTCTGCACCACTTTGTTAGTGTTACTATTTACAGAGGCAGGGCTGTGTATAGGCTACAAACATCAGATTTTATCCAGCACAAAGAACAGACAACCAGCAGTCCAATGAGATATAGCCTAGTGTGAATTTGACAGTGAAATCGCTTACTACAGCTTTAAGTCAACTAGCTATTGTCACATTGCATGCTACTATTTCTTATTTTCGTTTTTCTTGTCACCTCACTAGTGCCATACCACTAGCCTACAGCCTAGATGGCAACATATAGGCTCAACAAGCAGAGATGTCTGCTTTACAATTTAATTAATCAAATAAATGTCTTAAATAATGAGGGCTTCAAATCACACTTTAGATTGATAATGAAAATACATGAATTCATAATTGTCTGATTCAGTTGTCATGCTATTTTAGGTGCAGCAAAATGCTCTAGCCCAATCTCGTTTACAGTATGCTACCGGTATTCTACGCCCACCTTGGTTCAAATAAATGGAAAACATTGACTTTTGGCATCAATGTTTTGCATTTAGATATTGTTAAAAATGGTTATGGAAAAGCACAATTGCATACACACAAGACTAGACTATCCTACCAATTAATATTATTATTATGATATTACTTTGCAAGTCATGCAGACAGAATGGATGAGACACGATCCATAATGTGCGGCGACGAACAATTCTAGGCCACGTTGCGTAGACAACACACGTCACTGACAGATACAGTATCTATGAACGTTGTGTATGAAGTAAACGCGTTAATGCAAGCACTCCCGGAAGCCATAGAAAATGCATTGCAGAGCCTGCATTTCAAGAATTTAACGTGAACGCCTACGAGAGCAATCGGGATGATTCTTAGCCGTATTAAAATTGCCCTAAGAGGGTGTGGAGGCTATAGGTACTCCACGAAACATTGGACGCTGATTGGATTAAGATATTTAGAGGCAGGACTGCGTTACACTGGTACAGTTTGAAATTCCCTCCTCTCTTTTTCTCCCATTGGTGGTGCGATGCCCTAAGGAATAAACAGCCCCTCCTGTAAAAATATCCAAAAAGCATTTGGATGTTAAAAGTTAAAAATGGTCTCAAACTGTACAAGGCTTGTTTGTTCCGCACATATTATACATAATTATTATACATGTACTGTACACATGTTATGTATAAAACACTTTGAAAAGTGCTATATAAATAATAAAGTGTATTATTATTGTTATTATTATGATTATTGTTATTATTATTATTATTATTATGTGGCTACTAAGTGGTCTTTCTTATCTTCCCCTGCTGTGTCAACCCCCTGGGAGCCATTCACCCCATCCACATGTGTCTGTCGTGTAAACATGACACATTGCATAACCGTTTCCTGTGGTGACAGGAAGCGGAGCCATGGCTGGGCCCGCGCTTTTCCCTTCCCCTCGTCTCTCCTTCTGCTTGTTTAACACAATCCTTCAGGAGCCTGAACGTGAACATGCTCTCAGGTTGTTGTCAAAACGACTCCTACATCCGTCGCGTAACGGTGTAATTGGATCATGGCAGGAGTCCTTTATTTTTTTGCTCACTACAAATCTCTGTAAAATAACGTCCTAATCTTGTTCCATCTCTGTTCAGTCCTATAGCAATTAGCCCCGGCTCAAATGCAACCTCTCTAGGAGAGATGTAATAAACAAGCTTCAGCTGTGATGCAACTTGTCTGTAACATGGAGGGGCATCTAATGTTAAAATAACTTGTACGACCACATTCCCAAAATATATACTGTAAACTATCATGCATTTAGCGCCAACATATTATACATCCCTACACGTTGGGCATTTTTCTCGTTATCATTATACACTGAATTATTCTGCGACGTATTAAAGACTATAAAACGTGCTTACTGTACTGCATGGCACGAACATTATTCATGATATGTAAGCCTGTGTCCATTCTGAATAAGTCGGCCACAGTCCAGAATACATAAATGCAGTCTGCATTGTGGAAAGTGTAATTCAATGACAGGACTGGCAGACATAACAACAGCTTGAATATACCAGTCGACGAATTCCATTCCTGAGCGAAATGATACGCTGAAGACTGGTGTTGAGGCTGTGCGAGCAGTTTACTTCTGCCAGAGTAAACTGACAAGAAGAAATTAAAAATGGCTGCAATGGGGGTGAGTTAACACCAAATCATAACAAAGACTTTTAGCCATCTGCTACCTTACTTGATATAAAACACAAACAGATTTCATTTTTACACAGGGTTCCCCTGAAATTGTCATTACAGACAGCACAAGACTCTTGACAAAAGCATATTCCATGTCGCCAAAATCCTAAAAAAAATAATAATAATAACAATTTGAGAGCTACTGTGCCAAAATTGGATAAAGGTCTAACAAGTTATGATTATCTGAGCTAGTTTTCAAAGAAAGTATTAAAAATAACATCGATAAGGATGGTTTTATCTGGAAATATACTTATAGTGCTGACTCCGTTCTTTAGATGAGACACACAGCTGTGTAAGAATAACTAATTTTATCTGAACATAAGAGTGTGTAAAATATCTTCTGAGACTCTACACCTGCAGGTGGAATGAAATAATCTAAAAAATAAAGTATTTTGCCTGAAATACATAATTTACACAAAACATTAGGCATTGGGCAAGGCACCTGTGTTGCTTGGCCTAAAGTGGACAAGTCTATAGAGGGAAATGTTCTGTGAGGCCATGCAATCTACACAGAGGTAATGAACCCAGAAATGGATCCAATTCCCCCTAATGGTTCAGACTGACCCTGTGCGTTTACTTGTTTAACGCCATATTCCACACGGTAGTAGGGGATTTAATTTTCAGCTCGGCTCCCGACTGAGTCATTAGGGATGATAGTGACTCACAGAGGAGGCCGTTTAAAGCTATAAGCCCACAGGCTACAGAGGGCTATCAGTGCAGTGCGGCGAGGCTGACGATAGTTAAACATCTGCCCGGCGCTGGGCAGGTGGTGCTGGGCGGGTGGCACTGGGCGGGCGGCGCTGGGCGCAGCATCAGAGGCATATGGCCCTGACGGGGATCACAGCACAAAGTGGCCATGTGGCTCTCAGTCACAACAATATAGCGACAATATAGCGTCAAGTCAGAGCTCGTTAAACAGTGGTTGGTCATCACTATGACAACAGTGAACACAGGAAAACAAACGTTTTCAAGGAGGAAATGAGTCGGCAGTAATTTGTGACCCCAGTTTATGGTTTTATGCTACTCATATCAGAGGACTTCAAATCATATTTAATGTGGTGTAATTATAATGAAGTTCTATTTCATTCTCTTGAAGTGTAAATACACACCGTTCTTTGAGATCAGTGGAGCAATGACATTATTGATTTGTTGCTGCCTAAGGGAACGATACGTGAATTATCGATCAGGCTTCCTGCATCCCTTGCGATTATGTGTGGAGGTAATGCATTGAGGCCTACCATAGTGAAACAATACCTTTCAGATTATAACCCAAAGGATTATATGTTATTCCCCCACCCCCTACCCTTTTCTATTTTCTCGTAATAGTTGTCATAGCTGTATCACTGATACAGAACATTTTACAGAGCAGCAATTTACTGGGAGCAAAGAGGCGAGGGAGAAATAACCCGCAGCGACCGCAATGAAAATAAATCACCGTTGCACCACCCCAGCCCCGGGCCACGACCATGCCTCACTTAAAATGTGCAAAGATGAATCGTTTGCTATTGCTCACAGTCCCAGCTTGGGGGACTATTTGCTGAAAGAATCTCTCCCCGCTTTCCCAGGTTATCTCCCGGAGCATCAACAGAGCGCCTTCCTCCTAATTTATTCACATTTCAGACACCATCCACATCCAGAACATCTCCGGGAGGGAGAAGGGTTGGTTGGATGAAGGGCCTCTGTGCCTGCCTACCTGCCTGTGTGCCTGCCTGTGTGCCTGCCTCCCTAGAAACACATTAGAGAGTTTAAATCTCTGCGCACAAGATCACTCAAGAGCTCCCTAATGCCACCAGTGACGCAACAAACCGATCCCTCGCTCTACCCATGATGCAGCAGTGTGTTGACGCACTGGTGAGACACACAGAAACACACACAGAGAGGGAGGGGGGGGGAGAGAGAGAGAGAGAGAGAGAGAGAATGAAAACGCTACCACTTACAGTAAATAAATCCCCTTGATTATTTGTGAGGAGAGAGTCGTTTCGCTTGTCGTTAATAGTAGTTAACACAACTGTTGTCTGTGTTTCCGATGTCACTCGTTCAAGTTAGAATGTAGAATGTTTCAAAAGAAATCTTGTGAGATGACCATGACACATTATCAGCAAATGAGTTTAAGCACAGTTATAAAATACCTTTATTGTGGCAGCTTGCTACAAAGTAAGAATAAGGTGTTTTTGACACTTTTTTTTAGCAGTGTACAATGTACAATGAAAATGTGTGAAGTGGAAACTACTCTTTTTAAATCATAAATTTTCCAGCCAGTATAATCTAGATAGATGCAGAAGATTTACTAGACAGACCAAGAAAGAGTTAACTTCAGATATAAGACGATTTGACCTAATGTTTTGAAACACCATCACCCTTGAGTGTTTTCCGTTTGCTACAGTATATGGGTTCAGTCATTGCCTAAACAATGTTCCCATCTTTAGAAAATAACCAGCAAAACAATTGTCCAGGTTTTAGAAATACAAGTTCTGTTGAGAGCTGATGTTACGCTGCAGAGGCAAATACAGCAGCCATCCACTTTTTTGCCACAGGTTTTGCCTCTCCATGAATTATATCAGTAAAACAAACAGTATAGGAGTTTCTGTTACTGGAGGACAGTCGAAAGGGGCGGTGCTTGGGATCGGTCAATTGAGCTAACACCATACCACCCTGATACAAGCACAATGTAGTTCATTTCAGTTCAGAAATGTAATTTAAAACAACGGAGCATGGGGATATTAAAGCTATTTTCAGTCTAATGTCTGTAGTCTTATGTCCGTCACCTTTCACCTGGTGGCTCTACACCGGAAATGACTAAATGTAATATATAAAGCCCCTAAAGACGTTGTTATTTAGGGCCATATCTTTCCCACCTCTTAAGGCTGCTCTATAAACGTAGAAGGGAGAATGGCTGTCCTATCAAGTGACAGGTGCCCTTGTTGTGCCGTTAGCGGTTGCTGTGAACACGCTTATAAAACATGAAAGAACCTGACGTGTGTCAAGACTTCTGACGGGCTGTTGTGCACTTCACTGTATGACAGGATATTGTTTCTCCTGGATGCTGTGGCACATGAAATCAATACAGGAAGTTAGCGTCACATTTCATCCGTACTGTGAACTAGTGTTGAAATTACTTAAATGTTAAAATCTTACAGCCTTTTCTGGTTCAGTTAGCATAAACATCCCCTTTACCCACTCAGGGTCTCGCTTGCATGTTGAGCAAACTATTCATGTATGTCAGCCACTCTGGCAATTATATATCCGGCAGCATTCAATGTAAACAAAACAGGCATAAGATAAATCAAATCAGTTTTTGTTCCTGGGTCCTTGAAGATGTCTGCGATGCCTCAGCAGAGGTTAGTAAACTGGATTAATCCTGTCATAATGCTGTCAATTCCCTCTTTAAATAATTCACTGGTAGTTTTTGTCCTCCATCTGCCACATATTGCTGTGTAAACTCTCCCTGACCTTTTAGCAATCCCCTGTGCATGTGTTCATGAAATGTATTATTCATACCGCCCCCACATCAAAGTTATTGTTTCCATTAGACTGGAAAATCATGCTGCATGCCATAGAACACAAATATGTTCATGTATCGCCTCAGAACCTGCAGTAGCAAAAATAAACGAATGTTATTTGAAAATCCCGGGTGGTGTAGACATATTCTGATACCACCAAGACAATCAAGTTAATGACAAGTTAATGAAATATGTATGTGATCAAATACTAGGCATGTCTTACAATTACTCAAATAAATTAGAAGACACTGCTTTCCTTAGAAATTGCCCCACAGAATGACATCTTTATCCTATTTTACTGAATTATAAAATCTCTCTCTCCTCATCTCCCTCTATCTATCCCTCTCTGTCTCTCTCTGTCACTGCTCTTGCTGTTCTCATGCAACATGTGTACTTGGTTAAGAACCCCCGAAAACGTCTAATATTGATGTAAAACCATCTTATATTTGCTACAAATATAAATATGGTCAAATTGTTACAGATGTTATTTGCTACCTACATGTCTCAATATCATAAGGTGTTTTATGAACACAAGCGCATTTTATCTTCTCTTGTTAGCCCATTATACTACTCTATGGTTCATAAAAGCATTAACGGTCCATTGTCGCAGTAATTAGGAAGAAGGAGAGTCAGAAAGACGCAATGGACATTGCCCAGAGGTGCTCTATTATAATAGTTGTCTCAACATGTGGCCTAAGGAGATGCTATTAGCTCCAGACTAAAGCAGTCCACAAATTCTTTTTTACATAAAAGCTTTTTTTAGTCCTAAGCTGGAAGGAAGACACACTATTAAGGAGGATAATTAATATGTGATGAGTCTACTAATGATGAGCATAACCCATGCCTATTAAACCGACAAGACTTAATTAGCTTTCAGTCTTCACAAGCCATGACTGCAAGATATGGAGATAACCCTGGTTTAAAGGTGGGTATGCTGGTACACATGTTAAGACAAGAAAAGCGACCTTGGCATACACACAGAAGTGAATACATCTTAGATGGTGAACAATAGAATGAGCCATTTATCAGGCTTTATTCCGTTTTTACGGACTGCGAGGCTAGAATACAGGAGACTAGTTCCAGTGTTTCTCAAACTGGGGGTCGGGCCTCCCTGGGTGGTCTCGAGATACAGAGGAGGGGGTCACAAGGTGATTTTCAGACATGAAATAACACTTTAAAATGGTTAAACATTGCATAGTTTAGCCATACTTATTTGTAGTAGTACCGTTTATACATTACTGTTATGTATTCTGCTATTACGGCTATTCTTCTTCTACCACCTCTGGGGATAGCGGGGGTCGTGAGCTGAAAAGTTTGAGAACCCCTGGTGGTCGAGAAGATGTACTGTATGATGATCATGTTATCTTTGTTGTTTTTTTTGCTTCCGTTTACGAGCTTCCACGACTTTCGCGGCTGTCTGACTCCCTAAAGGAGGTGGGCAGGTAAATAATGCAGATACTGTAGCCAGTACGGGTGAACCACCCGACAAAGAGGTGGGGGATTGCATAAGTCTCACAGAGACTCATTTTCACTCTGCAAAAAACAGCCAGTGTGCAAGCTCCCCAGAACATGTAAAATGCAATTGTTGGACAGTTTCAATGCTTCAATTTAAATTATTTACACTTGTTAAAAGAAAATGTCTTGTTTGAACTGTGGCCTACCATGCCTTTAAAAGAAAAAGGCCATAATATGTAAATATATACAGAGAGGCAATGCCAATTAGGGTTGTGTATTGGCAAGAATCTGGCGATACGATATGTATCCCGATACAGGGGCCACGATTCGATATACTGCGATACTGTAAGCATGGCGATATTTATGCTAATGTGTGGCGCTGCTGCGACAATAACAAAACCACTTATGTAAACTTGCTCGGAGATTACAGATGGAATTTAGCATTAAGCTAAATCTGGTAGCAAGCACATTTCCTCTCTTTTGAGGTTAATTTATTTTGTACAAGGTCCATTTTACAAATAAAATTAGGTTAAAAAAAAAAAATCTATACATTATTGCGCAACGTTATATGGTCGCATTCGGGTGCTATTTTATTACACCCCTAATGCCAATATTAAAGCTTTAACACCAGGAGCGATAAACCCAAGGGACCTTATTGTATGTCGTGTTACATACGCATGCTCAATAATTGGCCTACACCGCAATGGTTGACACCAACCTCAACCTCTGTCTGTGTTTGTCAGAGTAGCTAACTTTATTTACACCTCAGTATCCAAAGGAACAAACAGGCCCCTCTCTCTTACCCCATTTCCTGCATAGCAGCTGTAATGAATCTTTTATGATTTCATAATACACCCAATTATTCCACCTCTGTAAAAATCCCAGCATGCCACCAGGAACCACTGTGGGTTTCTATTCTGCTAATTTGCCTGCCTCATTTGTCCATATATCAAGGCCATATATGGAAATTAAATGACCCACATCTAAAGCACCAACATTGGGGAAGATCTAATTAAAAACTCCTTCCAGAGACAAATACTTAGTGGTGTCACCATTAACCTTAGGAAACCTTATACGCATATAGATTCAATAGCACTTTTACATTAATTCAGATAGCTGAAAGTCTCGATTCTGCTGGTGCCATATTGTGTATTGAGAGAATGACAAAGCGGTGCACTCTGAAACGAGAAGCCTCTACAGAGGGGAAGCAGGAGATTAAGAAAGGAGCAGCGACAGGAAAGCAGTTGTGACAAGCCGGCATTCAGTAATGGCTTCTTCATAAATGAACTGATGGATTAAGCCTGTCTGCCCGGGAAGCTGCTTGGCAATAAAACAAACGGCAGCAACAGGCAAAGAGTATTACAATTCCGACAGGCTGAAAGAGCAGCTCTTGTTGAATGAGCTGCTCCGTCCTGATTAATTCTTAGAGAGATTAACTTTTGTGTTCCACGTCGTATCACAAGAGTAGCGACAAAAAACTGTCAAACAGCAGAATAATTTGAAATTATCAATATGTTGGAGATACTGTGATCTCCCTGCTGGTTAGAAATCTATAACAATGTCTGTCTGTCTGCCTAATACACTGTTTGGTACCGGGTGTCACCTCAATAAAAGCTGAAGGGTGTAGAAAGCCAGCTTTCTGTCACAGATCATCGTAATAATTGAGGCTTGAGTGAAACCTTGATATAAGGTCTTTTATTGCACTGCGGAAACCTAGTGTTTTAGCTAATAGAGTGCATTTTCTGTTGGTACAACCATTTCATAATTGTGAAAATGACCCGCAGGCAAGCTTGTTCCACTTCACACGTTACGAATGTAAAACGCTAGGCCGTCTTGTTCAATTTCTTTTACATGAGATGGCTTCCCTAGTGAGCCTGCTGTTACAAGTGCATCAATATTTTGTTTGTTCTCTTAAAGGTTTCGGTCATCATCATTCCAGCAAAGAGAGATGATTGTTTCTCAATATAGTATGAAAACGAAACAATAAAAAATAAATGAAGGTTACGTAATCTTTCAGAAGTTAGCTCATTTAGGATGGACTGGGATGAACTCTGAAAAGAGGCTGCTGTTTTCCGATGCTACTGTGCGGTTACTATGAATTGCCTGTAAACATCTACTTACGATCTTACATTGGACATCCCATGGGAATAGTCTATATTTTGCCCTCTCTCCTCTCCTCCCCTTTCTCTCCATTAAAACCTGGGCAATATTAATAATTTACAATCATGCAACTTGGCTGCACTAACAAGGAGGCTCTTTGTTCCAACACACTAAACAGGCTCACTGTGTGCCTATGGGTACACTTCCCAAAACCTCCATTAGATATTTTGGGAGCATCCTGGAGTTATAGTGTACCTGTGGGCTGATTTGGCCGTGAGACGTCTCCCAGGCCAGGGCCCGGGAGCAGGGGGGAAGGTGTTGGCGTCGCCGGCTCTCACTCGTCACCATGTCTGCTGGGTGACCTGATTACCTGTCAGATTAGAGAGCAGCACTGTCAGACGCACAGACAGGTGGCCAGGCCAGATAGACACCATGTTCTAGTACAGTGCATGTTGGTGGGTGGACACATCCTCCACACACACACACACACACACACACACACACACACACACACACAGTACACACCTGAACATATACACACACAATACTGTACAGTACACACACACACACAGTACACATCTGAACATATAAACACACACAATACTGTACAGTACACATGCACACACACACCTAAACATATACAAACACACAATACTGTACAGTACACACACACATTGTACAGTACACACACACACACACGCACTGTACAGTACACAACACACACGTTTACTGACATGGTATTGCCACTATAACAGTTATTTATTGTAGCACTACAGGCCAGCAGTAAACATTTTATGGAGGGAGAAAAAAAGGCGATGTAGAATATATTAGTGTGAGCTGCTTCTCTATTTCAGCAAGAGCAAAGTAACCAAGTTGGAAACAGACCTGCGGAAGTTGACTTAATATACCATACATTCCATCTCGTCATAATGTTCTGTCATGGAAGTTGTCTTAAAGCTCATGCCCATTTCAACGTGTTTATATGCAGACACAGAGCATTCTGCTATTCACCTAAAACATGTTCATAAGACTTTGGAAAACTATAAATTTTTTTACAGACACTAAGCACTGCATTTTTAATTGTTTGAATTCTCCAAGCAGACATGGTTCACAAAGTATTGTTATTGTAACTTACTGAGGAGATAATAAATTGCTCACAAGAAGTAGTAGATTTTTCAGCAGGACAGAACAGGGTAAACAGAGAAAAGCCAGGGGGAATCTGGTCAAACGCCAGAAAGTGTGTGTGTGTGTGTGTGTGTGTGTGTGTGTGTGTGTGTGGGTGCACGTGCATGCTTGCTCGCACATGCGTGTTGTTCCTTCGGGCAGCAGACATAAGCACTCTACGATTTAAGGAGACATAACTACATTATCTTGGCCAGCTAGCACAGTTCTCTTGCAAACATTGTCTGCAGACTGAAGAGCTGCAGCTCTCTTCACACAATGCTGAGTGTGCTTGCTAAATAGTCGCGTTTCTATTTCTCTATCATACATATAAAAAGGAAAATTACATTAGAATGTAAGATCTCCATTGAAAATAGTTCTTATAGACTAGGCTTAATCCATGTCTGGGAAACCGGCCTTAAATGTTCTGCATTTGGTCTTTCATTTTACTGACAGGGCCGTTTGTTGATGCAATGTTATGTCTTATCAAGTGTCTGGAGCACGTAGGGCCCGGGTTTGCATTGTTCACCTTTACTGACATGATGAAACAGAGGCCATTTGCATCGGTCAAGGTCCCCCGAGCATCGTTTCCACTGTTATCATTCAGCACACTCTGGGACAAAAAGGGATCCCCTCTCCTTGCCAAACATGTTCGCCGCCCCATGTTCAAACGAACGCACACCTGGGAACTCGCCGTGTCGGATTAATGACAGCCTGCGTTCTCTGACACAGCCAGCTTGATAATAGAGCTTGGGCTGATGGCGGCACCTCAAAGGGAACCCACGTTCCCGGGATCAAACGGGCCTCATCATAGACCGGACAGCCAGAGATTACAGGCCTTTCTCAGTGCTCAAGTGCACTGGTGACAAGAGCAGGTACGCGTGCACACAAAGACACCATCCATATTCATGTCGGATGCTGGGAGGTGAGGGCCTATCGCTGCTTTTGGCAACACTGCACTCAACAGAGCCCTGTTGTTAACAGTAATATGGGAATACATAAGCTCATTGAAATGCACGCATGCATATTCTGCTCAACATGGAGGAATCAGCCACGCATTTGTACATTGCTATAAGCTGTGAATACACCTTAAATAACATTCTTTGTGTCTGTACGTCGAAACACACTCCCAACGAAACAGTTAACAGTATAATGTATTTAATCTAATTTGATGTAGAAACTGACCTACAGTACTTTTAAATGTAAACTACAGCACTAGAAATCACTTTAAAACCTGCCTATAGCACCAACATGTCGTCGTTTTTATGCCATAGGTTTTGGCCAATAGCAAAACGTTCCGTCTCACTGACCTGGGCACACTAATGTGTCTTATTTACAGTACTACAAAGCCAAGAGAGGCTATGGTCGACAAGAAGAGATCTGTCTGGGCTACTGGTCTCCACCGCGTCTCCTCCAGGGCCCTGGCAGAGGGTCCATAATCTCTCACACAAACAGAATGGATTTCACAGATCCCCAACGAAAAGCAACAAAAGTCTAATCTAATTAGGCACGCCGCAGACGCCTCTCCGTGTTGTGTCTGCATGTCGGAACAAAGCTCCGCAGCGTACGGCGTCGATCCCGCAGCCCTGCCAAAGGATGAGCAAAGCAAGCTTGGCCTTTTTTTTTCTCCATATATTCCTAATGGGGACCCGGTCTAATTTATGGGAGTCTCTTTGCTCCACCCCCCCCCCACCCCCCCACTCATAAAGCCCAACATACAGAATACGTGTTTCTCTGATGGGTGCGTACAGCTTGTATCAGTTTCACGCTACAGCAACTGCCTCTACCTATCTGGAGGACTTAGCGAAGTGGAGATCCATTTGCAAGCGGTCTAATTGCCACTGAACTCCCAGTCTGTAATTAATTGGACTTTACCTCCCTGTGGGGGAAGGGCGGTTGGATGCGGTGGGTGGTCTGATGTGTTGTGGTGGCCACCTTCTACACTGCCATCAATACCACCACTGCATCTAGGTGGGCAGATTATCTCCCTTGATGAATAGTTCATTAGCACCTATTACGGTGTCATTAGACCGAACCTGTTGTCTACCCATGCCAGTTTCTCACCACGCAGGATGAACTACGGCGGGGGAGAAACAGGCAAGTCATCATCGTTGTTTTTGTAACCACAACACAACCGTTGTCGTTATCTTCCTCGTTAATACTGTATTTAGTTTTTGCATCACGCCGGGGTGGGGGGGTGGATCATTTACTCGTGACACCCTGCGATGGTGGACATTCATCACAGGGCTAGAAATTAGAGAGGCGACCAGCGGAGAACGTGATGCTGTAGAGGCCTAAAGGTCATTTTAATTGATAAATAAGACACAGGGTTTGGGAAGTTCATTTGAAAAATTTGGAAATTAGGGAAAAAAGTGTTTTGTGCAACATTCCCAGTCTTTGTGTGTGCACAAAGTGTGTGTGTGTGCACGTGTGCGTGTGTGAGTGCGTGCATGCATATCACCTAACTGGGCAATGGAAATTTTACAACTCGTTGTAAAATTCAAACAGTTTAGGATTAGTCAAGGCAGTCCTGCCACACACACACACACACACACACACGCACTCAAGTCAGTGCCCAGAGATTCATGCAGCAGCGCATCTCTTGTGTTTCCATGTGTGTGTGTGTTTCCGTGTGTGTGTGTGGAGATTGTGTGTGTGTGGAGAGGGGGTGGGAATGTGTGTGTGTGTGTGTGTGTGGTGTGTGTGTGTGTGTGCGTGTGTGTATGTGTTTGTGCGTACGGGCTATGTGTGCGTTGGAGTGACGATTTATGCTGTGTTTTGAAGAGCGTCATCGTATATGCGTGTGCGTTTGCACTCCCGGATTGGGGGGGGGGGGGGGGGGGGGGGGGGGGGGGGGGGGGGGGGGGGGGGGGGGGGGGGGGGGGGGGGGGGGGGG
>JAODUE010035233.1:0-20573 GCA_027564755.1 Amblyopsis hoosieri
TTCTGTTCTTCTCTATATTTCTATTTGTGTTTTTTTCTCTTGTTGTTTTTTTGTTTTTTTTGGTGCACAATCGTCAGAGAGAGAGAGAGAGAGAGAGAGAGAGAGAGAGAGAGAGAGAGAGAGAGAGAGAGAGAGGGAGACACACACAGAGAGTAAGAGAGCGAGAGAGAGACTATTGTAAAGATGAACTCCACAACACTCTCAAGCAAATAAGGTCTCCTTCAGCTTGAAAAGACTGGAGTTAGGCATATGCTTGATTTGGCATTTTATAACATCGTGTTAATCCAGGCCTGATGGTTCCATGTTTTACAGAGAGGCCTGGGAGTTTTTATAAGGGTGTATCTTTATTGCTGTATATCTTTAATTAAACAAAGAATCATGTTGGTTGAGTAATAACAATGTAGCCTAATCTGTATTTTCAGGGCACATTTAATCAATTGTATATCAATAGTTCCTTTAGATTAATTGTATGAGTCTTCATCAACTCTTTCTTAAAAATACATACTGCTAAATCCTATTCACACATTTGAGTGGAATGGTATGTTTCCATCTTAAAGTGTAACTGCACCCTAAATAGTGTTTTTTGAGCTGTAAACAGCAAAAGAAAGACTGCACTGTGATTACAGCTGGCGTTAATATTGACAAAAGTCACATTGTAATAAAAATTGTGATTTTTATGGTCTGAAAATGGCTGTACGTACTTGCTCCGCTCGTGCGTCATCAGAATCAATTGACATTAATGTGGTCACCCTCTCAGATCTTTCCCTCCCCTCACTCAGCTCCTTGACTAAGTATTTGCATGGGTGGAGTAAGGCTCAGAGCTGGGCTGCAGCAGTATGAGTAAGAGTTCATCAGATAATTTTGTAAGTTGATAATAGCAAATTCCAATGCTCACATCAAATGTGTTTGAATGCATTTAATTATAAATGTGATATTTACAATCAAATAACATATAGTATAATAGCATACTAACTTTCTATACTGTACTATACTAAACTATCTTGGAAAAAAGATCATGTAAGATGCCTATAATATTTAATTTTGAACCTCCATTTTGTAGATGTCTAGTAAGCGTTTAGGACTGAGCATTGAACCAGTCACAGTAGAGTACAGTGCTATAGATCTGTTTTCACAATGGACTCAATCTTTGCTGCTATTCCAGCAGACTTTTTCTTCCCCTTGGAACCCCCAGGGAATGTTCTGACAGCCGTCAGAGGAAACAATATGAGGTATGATAAAGGAGAAGACAGATCTATATGTGAATACTATCAGTCATATGTGGCACTACACCCCCCCCCCCATCTCTCTCTCTCTCTCTTGCACATGGTTTCTATTTTCTTACATGTATACATGCATATTTATGTGCATTGTTTTTTTATTTTATATATAATGTGTGATCCATGGATGTATTCATAGCACTGTGGCACATTGCTGATGACAGACTGTGGCAGACTGCCCCAAAATCTCTGTGGGGGAGATGCAGAGCATGTGTGGCATGCATAAGGTACACATACAATTTGCCAGTTTGGCTGGCTGCAGACCTATCTGTGACTTATTGGCATAGTAAAGCAACGATGGCAAGCTGTATTTCCAGACGGGGAAGTTTTCAAGGTAACAACCTGCAGCTGTGTGACTCCATTTCTTTAAAAATGGGCTGTCGTGGCGACAGCACCGCGTGCTTTTAAAGGATTATGTCCAAGCGACACATTAAGTTTTAGCTTTTTACTTTTTATTATTAGCTGTTTTCTGGCGACCAGCCATACAGGAAGTAAAATGTGGTGGTAAAAACCGAACTGAACTCTATAGGGAGAGGATAGAGGTACTGTCACAAATCTCACACTGCTTCTAATAACCTTTCACACACGCACGTACGACACACTGTAGACACACAACAGTTCTCTTAATGTATGAACGTGTCTTTGTAACGCTGATAGAAAAATGTGAGCAGTGAAATATAACTCCTGAATAAGTCATGCCCTGCAGTTTAAATCTAGTGCTCACTCAATACATTCATACTACCCTTTCTGTAAAGCAGATACACAAAGGGTTATGCTGCAGAGGAAAAAGGTACACACACACACACACACACACACACAGATTTCTGGCCCTACCAGTAACTAGAGGCAAAGCGCAAAATGACCACAAAGACTAATTATTAAAATGTCCATGTATTGCCTTTGCATGGCGCAAACACATTTGAGTAACCTGATATGATACTGTAGATGGTTTGTCACACATAACCATCTCGGAAGCCATCCATTGCCATCCATTAATTACAATTAGAAGCATGGGAAGCCATCTATTAAAACTGTTTGGAAAAAAGCATTTTCAAGATATTTGGCAGGTGATTGGATGATCACAGGCAAACACACCTACTGTAAACCACACACATAGTTGCCATACAACAGTGATTGGGCCGAACCGCTGGTGTTTCATACCCAAGCACAGGGACAATAACAACAATATAAAAAATATCGATGGAAGGTACAGTAGTTCCATCCATCCATCTCTCCATCATCATCTGTCGTCAAGTCGCGAGGGCAGGAGCTCCAGCAGGGGACCCCAAACTTCTCTATCCCGATCCACATTAACAAAGGAACTGGAAGGTTTGGAAACATAAATGCATCATCACAAACAAACATATCTTTTACACAGAAATGGGGAGGAATGTCAAGTGAAGTGGACCATTAAACGGTGTTGTTCTCGCTGAACTTCACAAAGTACCAGCCCTTCTCAGTGGTCATGAAGTGTTTCAGGGACCACAGAGGAGCTATGTTGTTCATTTTGAGCCCTGGTGTTTGAGTTCATATAGTCAGTGGTGGTACAAATTGCTTTTTGAAGTACTGTATCACTCACGCATCCTCTAAACAATAGGTCTGGTCTACAGTCTGATAACCTGACAAGACCAGATATATGTTTCTGTTAAGACAGATATCTGGGGAGCCGTCCATTGAAACGGATTCAAGAGGGCAGGCACTTTCAAAAAAATACTTTGCATGTGATTGGATGAACCTGTGAACCAGCAGTCTGTTGTTATCCACTATTGCAGTAGAAAAGTTGGGAGAAGAGTGGAAACACATTTTCCATTGAGAAACGTCTTTGATCTTCTAATAAATTCTAATAAAACCGATATTATATTGTATTATCTCTAGGCATTTTTGACTAGAGTTGTTTCCATGTTGCCTACGTCATACCAAAACCATGCCCGTAGCTAAACTACAACGATGATTGGCAACACACTTGGTTTTCCGACCTGAATCACCTCGATTTCCAAGCTCTCCAGATGGACTCTCGCGGCGAAGTGGTTCATAGTGTACGCAAGCTACGCCTACACGAATGCATCGAGCTACGCAAGGAGGGTTTGATGCGTTCTTGCGTGGCAAAATGTGTTGTCCTAATTTTTGTAACGCATTGCAAGCATGCCTGCCATTTCATCTGAAATGGCTCAGAGCACCAACTGACACGAGTAGCACTTTCGTTTGATATCGTGTCAGCGTAGCTTGCGCAGACTATGAACCAGCCCTAACTGTCTGCTACAGTGATATCAAATGTGGGAGACATCTTATTCACAGCAAGAGGTTTGTAACTCTATGCATCATCATTCCTGTAGTGTGTTTGCGTCAACCCCCATAATGCCAAAATGCCCTGAGGTGCGTTTAGAATAGGTGAACAGTGTCGATTGTTCATGGCAAACATGTTTGCTCTGAACTTGAATTTTGAACGATTTGTGTAAAAATTTCAAAATAATTTGATTTAAACTGTCACCCTCCGTCCAGTGTCAATGTGTGTTCACCGAGAACTACCTCCTCTAACCATTTGCTTTGTTTGCAGCGAATACTAAGCAAATGAAAAACTGTTTTAATATGTTTGCGAACTTTCACAAACGTTCGCTATGTTCGTCAATTCTGAACGCACCTTCGATGTCCCATCTATTCCCACCCCCTGCTTGGGGCTCCAGAGTTATTTCTCAGCATTTCATTCCATTGTTATTCATTTGTTCCTTTGTCCTTCTCTGTTTGTTACACTGGTGTATATCGTGTTCTGGGTGCCATTCCTTTTTACGTTGACTGACCTCTATTTCTGAGCAAGAGGCCTAACCTGACATGCCAAATGGATTGTTGTCACAAGTCCATCTGGGGAGCCATGTATTAAAACTGTTTGTGAATGGCAGGCACTTTCAAAAAAAAATTGGCAGTTGATTGGATGAACCATCTGGTCGTTTAAGATATTGGCACACCTAAACCACGCCTGTGTAACTATCAACACGACACTGGTTGGAAAGTTCAGTTGCTACTCGGACACATTCAAAATGTTTCCTAGATTTTCCAGACTGATTTTCAAGCATCCTGATCTCGCGAGACTACTAACCCCTACCTGCTGCTAAATATTGACTCGATTTAGATGCAAAGTGACTAAAAGGCAATATGAATTGCTTCTATTGAAATCTTGACAAAATTATAAGCCATCTGTAAAGACTTATCATACAGATTAAAGGGAAATGACCCTGCTGTGACTGTCACTCAAGACTGTGTGTCCTCTGTCAGCGACGCCAGGGCAAATCAGCGAAGACACAAGATTTATGACTTGTGACTACAGACTTGAAATTCTGGTGTTCTGATAACACCTGTCACTCACTGATCTGCCAGTAGCTCGGGGGCGCTGTGTTTCCAGTGAACCCCGAAAAAGCAGGCAGTCTGTGTAAGAGATATAGCCCGGTTTGCCTTAAAGCTGTGTATGATACCACATACACCTCGCACAAACTCACACACACACAAAGGCATTAGAAATATTTTATACCATACTATACGGTACACAAACTCAACAAATGGAGATACATACCGTACAGTTTTCTATTTCAATAACATTTCAAGTAGATAATTAATAATGATTTGGCAGCCATATTGCCCTTATTATAAGGATTGGGGTTACCATTGTAACCCCAAGGCATAACAGTTACCTTAAATGTTTTAATTCAGTTTAGGCTCTGAGGCATGCAACACATGTACCGTGTGCCTATTGTTAAATTTTAAGATGCTTTGTTGAGTTAGTTTTGCATTGGTATTCAGTGAGTCCATCCAACTTGGGACTTTATATGAAGAACAAACCCTGCCACACAGTAAAGGTTCCCTTTCAAGTGCTCGCCTTTCTAAAAGATGTGGCACAAGAAATAAGATTCAGTCCACATATGGAAAATGCCAAAAATGTTAAAGTGTTGAAACACACCAGTGGAAGAAACATTTCATGGATAAAATCCATCAAGTGTTTCCAGTAATCTGACAGGTCAACAGATAGAGGTTGATATTGTTTGTTTGTATTTCCGGCAGCGAGCATTAAATATTATGACAAATTTTACAAAACATTGTAGTGAAGTTAAAAAGAACAGCAGCCAAATAGAAAGTGATACTGAACACAGTGAGTAGTAGAGAAAAATAAATAGGTGTATATACAGTAAACCTCATGCATGGCTGAATACTGCAGTGTCTGTATAAGTGGCAATGTACTCAATGTATGTGCATTCGTCTTTGGTCTTTTGCATATAGCTGAATCCTATACTGTATATTCAAATGTCAGAAGGCTTACTGTAAACACTGTAAACTTTGCCCCCGTGTTTCCTATGGAAGAGGGTCTGTTTGGCTTCGACAGAGATGCTGAGCTCTTAATACTTTTAATGAGTTGGCATCGTGGGTGTTTGTGCACTGCATGCCACAACTTCTGTTTATCTCAAAGAGCACACCAACAGAGACCCCCTCTCTCCCATACGAAGAACAAATCTCTGCTGCTCCTCTTCAACACTGTTGATTATGGCCTTTGTCAACACGGCTCGTTCATAACCTGCCTCTGCAGACTCTGGTCAGAGCACACAAAGTAAAGATGGAGGAAAATAATGCTGCAATGCAAATCTTGAGCCTGTATCCACAGACAAAAAAAAAATGTATAATGCTACATTATCTACTGCTACCATTTGGATAATAACTCATTAATCACGCCTTGTTATAGTATTGAGTTCTGATTGTACAGGGAATATTATAGTCCATGATAAAACTTCTATTACATCTTTATTGTCAGTGTTCATTTATCATCATTACCCAGAATGCAACGCTAGTACTGTATTTCCTCCAGCTGTCCAGACAGTACTTCTTTAATATTTCATCCTATGTTGGCTGCTGTTAGCCATAATGAGAAAATCTGCATTTTGCTGATGATAGCCAACCACATATATTGTATGTGACTTCGACAGATAGCAGGGGTAAAGATAAGTGAGTGTGAGTGTGTGTGTGTGTGTGTGTGTGTGTGTGTGTGTGTGTGTGTGTGTGTGTGTGTGTGAGCGTGCACGTGACTGTGCATACCAATGGCTGACTATGTTGATGTAAATGGGGTGTGATGTGTTCAGTAATGTAATGACACAGCTATTCAGCATGCAGTGCAAGTCCAAGGGCAAATCTACTCTGCAGCAATGGAGCAGAGAGATGAATGTTTAGGTTGACTACAAATAGTTCATAGAAAAGTTGACCTCCAGACATTAGATTCGATTTAGGTAGACCACTGTTTAACCCCACCACAAATCAATGTACTTGACATTCTTTTATGTGTGTTTTTTTTTTTTTTTTTGTGTGTGGTCTCATATGCGGACAAAATGTAGAGACCACCGCACTTTCTTTAAATGTAAAAGTATAGATATACTCAAAATGTCCAAAAATATCACATAACCAGAATAATTATACAAATTCAAATCTAAAAATGTATATATCACATGTAAGTAAAACATAATGTATTAAAATATACTGTATATGTGATTTGATTCAAATGGCCATTTACTCATTTTGCCCAGAGGGCAAGGTTACACAGAGAGAGAGAGAGAGAGAGAGAGAGAGAGAGAGAGAGAGAGAGAGAGAGATAAAAGGCCTTGTTCCTGCTTCAATAATTCAGAGGGGTTCTGCTGTGGCTCTCTCTGTGTTGCTCTCTTGTGTATCTGTAGTAAAGAGAGAGAGAAAGCGAGAGAGAGAAAGCGAGAGAGAGAGAGAGAGAGAGGCAGATGGGACAGAGAGAGATATTGATTGGATTCCATAGCCCTGTGTATCTTCACCTATATGCTTCACCACCACATTTTGTAGTTTTCTAACGCAGAACCACCGCTTACAGTATTGATTATGACAAAATAGGCTTCTGGGAATTGTACACGCAAGCCTAATCTCTGATGATCTGTATGAAAACTGCACACGAATGTATCGACTCTGTACAGTGAAATCCACAGACCTGTGGGCAATGGAGCTGATTATACCGACTCAGTAGAAAGTTGATGGGGGAAATGACAGCAACCAACAGGGAATACACAGGGTCATTCAGTAGATGTAAAATAACTGTGTACTTTATTTTATGCCAGGGTCGGACTGGGACGGAAAAACGGCCTGGGACTTTGAAGCCCGGAACCGTCTAGGCCAGGCCTGGGCAAAGTCAGGCCCGGCCTGTATTTCTACTATTTGTACTTCTACACGTAACAGTAGAAGTACAATACGTGTCTCTAACTCTTTTTTTAAATAGAAAAGGAACACAATTGTGTTCTTTGTCCCAGTATGCCATTATGCATTGTACCAATCTGCCGTATCAATGTAAAAACATTGGGTAAATATACACAATGATCATGAACAATATCTTATGTATGCCACCCAAGCATTTTCCAACAGTTAGAGTTTTTGAACCATATATTTTGTATCCATGTTGTTTTTATTTCTATATGTATTTCATATTTTAGTTATTATTATTATTATTATTATTATTATTATTAATTATTATTATTTATAAAATGTTTATCAAATGTAATTCTGTGTATTTATTTATTTGTTGTCTCGAGTATAGCTGCTATCACTACATAATAACATGGATTCAATCTTCTCAGATGCATAATCAGACACAATAGATGAATAGACTGAAGAGAGGCTTTTACCCCCCACTTTATAGCAATATTCTGAAGCATCTTGAGTATTTACCTTGAAGTCAGCTTCATATGTACAGTGCTGCTATTGCTCTATCTGTAAGGTTTTTAGAATGACATGAATCAATGAAAAGAAAAAAATTTAATAATCTCAAAACCAACAAACACAGGCATTAAAGCAAAATAACCCACAAGGGTTATACGACACACAAACACTATATATACACACTGACAGCAATCATCCACATAGTAAACATGTGTGGGAGGTCCTGATTGTCACCTGTCTCAGATCAGCTGTCAGTACTCCGGGGAGCGCGTGCGGGAGCGAGCAGGAACACTGCCCCGCCCCGGGACACTATCACAGCCATGTTTCTGCTGGTTTTGCTTGCTTGCTTTATACTTTTGAATGCCTACTTACCTTATTAAATTCAGCCATCAATATACATAATATGTCCTTCTCTCAAATGTTTATTGTCTCTATGGTTTTAAGGAGTTTTAAGGCTTTCCAGTTCTTTGGATCCTGCACTTGGAATGAGAGATAACATTTCAAAACCTTTGTTTGTAGTTTGTTTTTGTAAAAAAAATTTTTTTTTAATCTAAACGTACTTTGGCTTTAGGTTTAGATAAAAAAATGTACAAATGACTGTATGTAAAGGTTTAAACAAAAATTGGGTAGAATATAGGTTTCCCCTCTCTTTATGTTGAAGAGAGCTGATGTGGTTGAAAATAACCTTTTATGTCACTGGTTAGCTCCACATGTCCTATCTATGGAACTACTGCAGGCTTTGCTGTGCGTGCGTGCGTGCGTGCGTGTGTATGTGTGTGTGTGCGTGTGTGTGTGTGTGTGCGTGCGTGCGTGCGTGCCTGCAAGTGTGTGTATGCGCATGCTCAAGTGTGTGTGTGTGTGTGTTCCACCTCAACCTGTGGCTGTTTACATTGCCACTAAAAGCTATAATTTGTATATGCCGACACACACACACACACACACACACACACAATCACCTAAAAACACACCTATTCACACAAACACACCATAATTGTCGTGTGATGAGTTACATTGTCTCTCCTAATACAAAACGTGTGTTGTGTGTGTGTGAGTGTAAGTGTGCACGTGTTGAGAATGGATGTCGAGCCTTCATTTGAAATTCCTGCTCATCCCCAGTCTTCAGGAAGGATGCGTTCACTTCCTGTGACGGGCTACATCCATCACCCCTGCGTCCATATGGGCACCCTCGCCCCCCTTTCCCTGCTCCTCCTGTTGCCGGGCACCTGCCAATCCACGCAGCGCTGCTGTCAGGCAAAGTGCCATCATCTGGGGAGAGTGGAAGGGTTGATAAGTGATTGTCATGATTACTCAGGTCATGCTGACATGGTGCACTTGGTTGGCTCTGTCGGGAGATGTCAATCAAACGCAGGTGTGGAGGTGATTTGTTATTTTATGCTCAGCAGCACTGGTTTAATTAATAATCTATGAAACGTGAAACTTAAACACATCTTATATGCGTCAAAAGCACAGGCATGCGTACACCTGCACAGGTGATTTGCCGTTTGACTCGCAGAATTGTTTGTATAGAACCTGCTTGGTTGACATCTTACCAACTCACCTTTTAGGGCGAGTTGCACGTCGTTTTCTCAAAAAATTACCATGAAACCTAGTTATTAGAATTGCACCTCTATTTGCTATAATGAGCATACACAGTACCAAAATAAAATATATTTTCATAATGAGTTAAAAAATATATTTACAAGGCAAGTTACAGAATATGTATTTTGTTTAAATTCCCTCATTTACCTCCTTTAATTGTATGCAAGTTTATTCCCTAAGAATAGTAATGAAGTGGCTGTGCATACCTTTTTTCAATGGTGATTTCTGGTGATTTCTGGTGATTTACACTGTACAGTACATTACAGCTATTATTATGATTTGCTCAAAGTGTCATATACACCATGAAGGATGAGGCTTCTTCAAAGTAATTCAGTATACAGTACAGTACATAAATATTTGCTACTTATTTTTTTACAGCTCAATACTTACAAAAAATTAAAAACCCCAAAAACAAGTCTACAGTATGACGGCCTTTATAGGCATCAACAATGTCTCATGATACAGAAAGCGTTATTGCTCTCAACGCCCCACATCTATTGAAGACTACTTTAGTTCATAAATGTCTTGTTGATTTAATTTTTCTAGATTTTATGTTTTGACACTGCTAAGCTTCACAATAGCATCTATGGTTCCATATTTAGTATAGCTCCTGAGATTATAAACACTCTCTCCATTCCCCTGAGTTTGTAAGAGAATACAGTACAAGTCAATTTGATTTCACCACTTTCCCACACTAGTGGCCACTGATGCTTTTTGTAGCAAATGGTGCAGGGTTTCACATGTAGTCTCTTAATAGCATTTTGTTCCTACAAGGTGTGATGAATCTGACACATTTACAATGTTACCTTCAGCACAATGTTTGCGTGGTTATTGGTTGTTGATGCTGTAGCAACAGTTTAACTATATCAGCAGCAGCAGAGACAATTTCTCTCAACTATAATTTAATGACTTCTTTCTGTCTACCTTTAATACTGTACATCATAACTTAATTTAAAATTGTATTGCAATATAATAACGAATTTAGACTATACTGTAGTTTTACTTAACCTAAATTGAGTGAACATTAACAATGAGATAAACATTGGATTGGGATTTGAACTTCGCATTGATACTTCTGCATACGTGATAGATTTGTCTATAAACGCCACAGAATAAACAAACAAGTTGCAACCATTTCAGTGGTGCCAATTTTGTCACTATTGTTTAGACTTTTCAAACCAGACATCTCAGATTTTGCCTTTTGTGTTCTGCTCCTGTCTTAATTAGAGTATTCTGGCAATATTAGGAAAGTGTGCGTCATATAATGACGCACACTTTTCAGTGGATAAGGGACATAACAATATCACTAATAATACATGTATTAAAGCTCTGTTCAGAACACTCCAGGACACTGTACTTTGCATTAAAAATCAAAAATGCATGCTGGTTTTCCTTCAAAAACGTTCAATGGCGTCTACAGTATTGCAAACACTGCTATTCAAAATACAGTATGTTAAAGAGTGAGAACATTAGTCAGGCTTAAGGCCCTTTTACACCAAGCGTGGCGTGAAAAAGCGATGCGAAAAAGCAACAGTTAATTATTTTAAATGCATTATAGTAAATATTTATAAATATATAAATTAGAAAAGTTGACATATAGCCTACATGAGAATTGAATAGCAATACATAATGCCTGAACCCCTAGAAAAAATTTCTAGCAGAAATTAGTGCAGAAAAGGCACAAATGGCAGAAAAGTGGTGCATAGAATTTCACCAGAATGAAGCGTTGACTTTCAAAATGTCCTGGGGGAGAATTCCCAGACCCCCTGCTTAATATATCCTCTCCCCAATGTTTAAACTATAGACTTACACCAATGCAAATACAAACATAGAAACATATCCCTCCCTTGAGGGATGAGTTAAATGCATAGAACAAAATTCGCTACATGTATGTGTATTTGACAATAAAAGCACCTTTACCTTAATGGAGCCTATTGATTGATATGCCTACAGCGATATTTTCTATTTATTTTTGCATGTAGGCCTACAGATCACATTCTCATTAGGGGCTGAGCCTCCCTATAGGTCCATCCTAGAATCTCCCCTGGCCATTTGTATCACTTGATGACTCCTAAATGTCGGTCTACTGTATGTTGTGGATGAAACCAAAAACCTTTTACAGTAACTGGAAGCAAACCTCTCAGGCCATTGAATTATTCTTTTAGTACTATTCTACAAGTCTTGCCACTAGGTAAACTGATTTGGATTCAGCTGGCTGCTATTGCAACACGCCACATCACGGCATTATAATTCTCAATCTATGAGATAATTCTAACCTCAGTTCCTTAGACTTCATAGGTTTATCTGACATTTGTAGTGGCACCTTTGATGAAATTCAGAACAAACCAAGTCCTAACAATCATCTAATGATCCTACCAATATACATGGATATTCACATCTGCTCTACAGCTGTTTCAATACATTTTTACACTCAGAGTTTTCATTCAAAAATTAATTTTGTTTTAATAATATTATACGCAAGACGCTTAGAGGGGAAGAGAGGAGCTTGTGCATCTGCAGTCAATACATCATCAACAAACACACACACAATATAAAATCATAATCAGGAAAATGCACATGCATACAATACGGTATATGCAATGTGTATCCAATCTTTACTCCTTCTATAAGGAATTACCGTTACATTTTTTGAACTTGATCATCGATCATCTTGAACTTTGGCTTTGAAGCCCCTTGGATGACACAAGGCCAGATGACTAAATCTTTGAGCATTGATGTTGATGTTATACCTGTTTCCATTATCCTGTAATAACACCCAATTTGTTTTGATGGAATACATTTTTAGGGCCCGAGCACACAGTATGAGAACCCTATTGAAACATTAGTTGTATATTGAGACTAAGTGTGTTTGAGTTTTTCAATTCCCAGTAATATGTACACATACCAAACTGCATCAAGTTAGTCAATATTAAAATATTATCACCAGCATGTACAGTATGTGTTTCATTACATACAGCATAGACCTAAAGTCATGTATTTTAATTTACAGTTAAAAAACAAACATAAATACTGTATTTTGGCATTTTATTTACATTTAATTCATTTACTTAATTAGACTGTTAATACATATTTCCCAACCTTACACCTACAAAGGGCACCGCAGTGCACTGTTTACTTGATTACGGAGTACATGTGATTGTGTGCAAGGCGCACTTGATTCTCACATCACACAGGTTCCCATAGTCATGCGACAAGGGACAGCTAAATGTACATGTCCTACTAGATATAATCTCTCCACCTAGTCCTGGGTCTTCCCCGAGTCCTCCTCCCAGCTGGACGTGCCTGGAACACCTCCCAAGGGAGGCGCCCAGGGGGCATCCTTACCAGATGCCCGTACCACCTCTACTGGCTCCTTTCGATGCGAAGGAGCAGTGGGTCTAGTCTGAGTTCCTCACGGATCTCCAAGCTTCTCATCCTATCACCCTCCTGAGAAAACCCATTTTGGCCACTTGTAACCGTGATATAGTTATTTCGGTCATGACCCACCCTTCATGACCATATATCAGGGACAAAAATTGCCCGGTAGATCGAGAGCTTTGCCATCTGGCTCAGCTTTCTTCTTGTCACAGTGCGGTAAAGCGATTGCAATACCGCTCCTGCTGCTCTGATTCTCCGGCCAAACTCCCACTCCATAGTCCCCTCACTCGCGAACAAGACCCCGAGGTACTTAAACTCCTTCATTTGGGGTAAGGACTCATTCCCTACCTGGAGCAGGCACTCCATCGGTTTCCTGCTGAGAACCATGGCCTCAGATTTAGCGGTGCTAATCCTTCACATTCGGCTGCAAACCGATCCAATGAGTGCTGGAGGTCATGGACCGATGATGCCATCAGGACTACATCATCTGTAAAAAGCAGCAATGAGATCCCCAGCCTACCGAACCGCAACCCCTCCCCACCACGACTATGCCTCGATATCCTGTCCATGACTATCACAAATAGTCCGAAGCTTGCCCACACCCGCTGCTTTGCTTCTACAGTACTACGGTAGATGCTGCAGGCCTTCGGGCCCATCGGTATCTTGCAACCGCCTCCTTCTTCAGTCGGACGGCTTTCCTGATCACTGGTGTCCACCACGGTGTTCGATGGTTACCGCCCCTTGAGATGACACGATCACAAAATCGATCATCAACCTTCGGCCTATGCTCTGGTACCACGTACACTAATAAGCATCCTTATGTTTGAACATATAGTGTTTGTTATAGACAGTCCATAACTAGCACAGAAGTCTAACAGCAAACGCCTGCTCGGGTTTAGATCAGGAAGGCTGTTCCTCTCAATCACACCTCTCCAGGTGTCTCCATCATTGCCCACGTGCGCGTTGAAGTCTCCCAGCAGAACTATGGAGTCACCTACTGGAGCCCCATACAGGACTCTATTCAGGGTCTCCACGAAGGCTGACATTTTAAAAAGTATTGATACCAAAAGAGTAGCTTGTGAGTATCGAAGTATCGATCCTTAAAAACCTTAATTTAACTTAAAATACTATTGAATTTCTAATACAAGTGTATCTATAATACAAGTGTATCTGTACATGTTATTTAATATGTTGTATGTGGCTGGTAAACATTTGGACAGTCAAAAATAGGACATTATCACATATTTAAAGTAGAATACTGAATCTGTTACTGTATATCAGAAGCAGCATTTTAGATCTAGTAGACAAAGAAGGTAGTACTGTGGCTCTTGAAAAGGGTAGATTACATACTATTACAGGTTTAGAGTCCGTGTTAATTATGTACGTTAATAACGGGGGTTTCTCTGGAGCATGAAATATATATTAATGCATAGCAGAGAGAAATACATGTTGGCTGTTCCCATAAAAAAAAGGATAATGTGTTCACTAAAAGGGACAATCTGACATCTTCCACTGTATAGCATCCCTCGAATTGCAAACTGACTTGCTTTGTCGGAAAACAGTTGGGGGAATTTCAGGAAGGTGGGGGCGGAACAGGATGTGAGTGAATGGATGCTCTGGGGCATCAGTCAAGAGCTGAGTTAACTCAAATAATCATCAGATTCTACAGATACTCTAGTTTATATCCTCTCGAGGCCTCGTTAAAATTCTTGTATGTTGTTGAGTGAGAGAAGATTAAATTAAAATATGATGGCATGTTATAATAGCATAAGTATGATGTGTAGGCGAGTCATATATAATTTATTGTGACTTAGAAAAAACAATGCACTGTATTCTACAGTATAAATGTCAGAGTAATAGCCATCCATTTTGCTGGCATCTTTAATTATATTTTGCGATGCCTTTAATCTCTAATTTGCTCACTATCCAACAAATATCTGCGCATTGTCGATTGATTGCTGATTTTATTGCCAGGTTGGCTTCACACAACACAGATATTAGATGTATAACAAAAGGTGACTAATGTGTCCTTAAGTGGGTGTGGCAGAATATTATACTAATATATGCATCTGGCCTAGAACTCTTTTTTTTTTTGTAGAAAATGTATGTACTGTATGCAACACATTCAGAGTTGTAGTAACAATGTGTTGTTACTGGTTTTGGTTCCTATGTTGTGCTCCACTCTGTCTCCACCCTTGTTCTTCTATAGCTGGGTTTACATGGACCTAATATTACGATAAGAAACTGAGTGAAAATGCACCATACAGTATAAACACCTCAAGTAGAACAGAATGGCCCGAACCAATTGAAACTCATTCAGTTGCAGAGGGGCAGCCTGTAAGCCGTTTCACAAACCAATCAAAATAAAAATTGTACCATGTAAACAGTTTAACCCGATTACTTCCTAGCTGCGTTCGTCTGTGCGTTCCCTAAGTCTTAAGTTACTTTTTGGCTTCTTATATGAATGCCAAGTTGATTTGAGGCAAGGCAGTTCTGCAGCTGCTGTAAAGTCTGGACAAAACAACTGCGACACATAAATAACGGAATGGGAGCTACGATGACTTCATCTGGAGCCGTAAATCCCACCGCCAGTCACACAAATAGCCTCACTCTCCCGACACCTAAATAGATGTGCTTACGACAGATGCTAGCCGATTTTAGCAAAAAAAAATTGGATTTTGTCAATAATAACACCAGCATTGATGTGTCTCATCACAGCTCACTCCTATTATTTAGTTTACAGCTCAAAAAACACATTTTAGGGTGCAGTTACTCTTTAAACCCTGGTGTTTCCCTTCCTCCTGTCTTTTGTTGTTAGTGTTGCATTCACTGTCACTGTGCTTTGGCTGCTCCTGGAGAGATTGCCAATAAAGCTCTATTATTTGAAGTTCTGCTGTCATGTTGTACACCTGGATCTGACCACACTTAGCAGCGTGACGGTTTATTTTTTGTCACTCCTGAGCTGTCATTTCTAAAATTATACATTTGTTACATTCATTAACAGCACTCTGAGCTGATGAAGAGTATATTTTCTGATAAGCACAGTTTAGTTTCTTATGACGCTAGTTTTAAAGTTACCTTGACTTAGTGACCATGAATTGAAAGTGTAGTTGAGTTGTTGGTGTGTTTGTTCTGTGACTCTCGTGCCATCCCCTGGGGGATTTCCTATCCCCTTCTTCATGCTAATTGGATATCACTGGCTGTGATACTTCCTTTCTCCCACAACTCTCCCACAAGACATGAGAGAGGAACCCTTGTGTTCCTTTCTCAAGCCGCTATTTTTTAAATTAACACTGCAGAGGCTTAATACATTACAGTTCTATCACACTGGTTAGAAAATTAGTTAGAAAAGTACCAAACTAATCAGCATCCAGTAGGGTATGATTAAAGGTGGCTTCAGCGAATTTAAGATAATACATTATATCTACTCGTATCTACTCACAGTATGCTAGCTGTCTCTTCTGTGTGCATGCTGAAAAAATAAACTGTTTTTTCTACACTGTCCTGGCTCTGTTAATGGAAACATGGGGGGGAGCGGCTTTGAAAGATGGGAAGATATATTTAAAGGGTTGGAAAGATGGATGATGGAGGGAGCTAATGTGGTTGAATATAATGGGGACGTCGTCTTCCCTTGTACACTGAGTTATAACACAATACTGAGATCTTCCTTCTAGCACAGATGTTTCAATACATTAGCTTTACATACAGTATGCAGTGTATTATTACATGTATGCTGCTGTGGAAGAGAAGGATCTTTCAGAGTATGAGGATAATGTACAGCAGAAATATAGAGTATGAACGTGGCCCCTAAGTCAGCTGTTGAAGAGCCCCACAGCCAGGCATAGAAGGGCCTCACACACATACCCAACTATTATAATTAGTATTAGTATTACAGTATTGTTAAATATTATAATATAATGTAGTATTAGTTACTGACACTTCTGACCTCATTCATCCTACTAATAAAATAACTGCCAAACCAGCTACTGTATAGAACAGACAGCGAGGGAAAGAGAGAAATCATTCCTAGTTTGGACTGTATTCAGAGCTGTTTCCGCTAAGCAAAGAAAACAAAATGTGACATTGATAGGCAATTTATTACAACATCACACTTCTAAAAAAGAGAAACATTAAGGGATAAATGTTCAAGCTATTTGTCTGTATGTTTTGTTTTTAATATGAACTCTAGTACTATTTATTGGATGTTGTGTGTGGCTGTACAAAGGTGCAAAGGAGTGTGTTTGCATGTGTTTCCCTCTGTATCACATGTAATATTCAGTGATACCTGTCTATTCATATGAATGAGATTCTGTCAGCCTAGCTCAAGGCTGCGGGGTGCACCGACATAAATACTGGATATAACCTGTTGGAGCTCAGCAAGCCGCAAGCAACCTCTATCTATCTGCCTGTCCATCTTTGACCACTCTTCCTGTACTATCAGCCCCTTCGCATCTCGCATGTATGCTCCTCTGCTTAAACCAATGCTGTTTCCCCATCTCTCTTAGCATTTAGAACTAGAAAATATAAACTGAACTTTCCTATAGACTCCAGGGAATACAAATTGTTTTGGCGTAAAGTTTGAGTAAGTTATTTTCCCACATATGTGGATGCCTTTCCATTCCCTCCTCAGCTAGTCTTCCAAGGTCCACCTTCAGGCTTCAGCAGAAACATATTAAATTAAAATTGGCAGGCACAAGTCACTCACCTTGTCCATCAAAAGTTACCACATTGCAAACACATTTTCATCACCATACTTCTGGTGATTCCTTTTTTTAACAGTGTGGAGAAAAATGGAGGGAGGGTACTGTAATAATACAATCCATTTATTTTGATCTCCCTGTGATGTCTCTGAAGGACTTGAATGACATCAGACACCAATGGTCTTCGAGTAAAGATGATGCATTTTAATGGTGGCTCCAGGGAAGGAGGGGTCATTCATAAAATATAAAGACAAGTAGCAATCAAGTTAAATCCCTCACTGACATCAGCATGTGGAGAGCTGCCGCAGAAATCAAGGCTCAACCTGGAGTAGTCACTGCTACTACATCTGCAATGATTACAAATGTTATTATTATTATTATTATTATTATTATTTTTATTATTATTATTATCATCATCATCATCTGAATGTAGTTCAGTTGGCTGTAACTTTGTTCAAGTCTTGATTTAACACTGTGTTCAGACTTACTGTAGTATCTCTCTCTAACAGAAAAGATAATGGGGTCACCCTAACTGAATGATAATGGAATTCTTCTGCTAGATGCTTATACAGTCGTTTTTGGCTACCTTAGGATCTCTGTAGCAGTTATTGACGTGGCCATTGCACATGCATAGCCATAAAGAATAATGATGTTCTGACTCAGCTCGAGGACAGTAGAACAAGGACAGAGGACTCTAAAGGCCAGATAAAGAGAGAGAGAGAGAGAGAGAGAGAGAGAGAGAGGTCTTGAAGAAAAGAAATATGAAGAAAAAGATGTAGTCAAATGCAGAAAAGGTTAATTTATCTGCAACAGATTTTTTTTTCCTGCATATTGTTTATTTATGTACTTAAGCATACTAAGTCTACATAAATATGGAAAATATTGAAAATACCATATTTAAATGATTATGTAAACAAATAGGATTCAAAAGGCAATAGGCCAATAGATATATATAATAATTGATATATATATATAATAAAAAATAATTGTGTTTATCCTATCAAAATTGAATGTTGTGGTGATAAATGTACACTACAACAGAATACTTTTTGTATTGTGAAGTTTATGTAATTTGCAATAATTTATGCAAATTGTTCAATAACTATCTTATTATGGGCAGCCAAATCTAGAAACGGTAACTTTAAAGGTATAGTCAGCTATTGCAAGCCAAATGTAAGCTAATACACTTTTTGTCAAATTCAACACATATCTCCTCACATTTAGCTAATTTAACAGTTCTGTGTGCGTGTTGAAAATATAATCTGATACTTTTACACAGCCCTGGCTTCATAAATAGTAACATAAACAAAATGGCGAACACCGCTTGTAATAACAAAGCTGCAGCGCTACGCTTAGCTTGAAAATGCATTTCAATGTGTGATGCGCTGCCTGCAGAGGACCGCAGAGCTATACTGTTTTGATTTGAGCTCGAAGTTAGGAGAAGAAGAATGACTGACCCTACCTTTAAGTCCAGCAAATATTCTATGGCAACCATTGTCAAAAAATAACATTAAAACATCAGGTGAAAATGCTCTTGTCATTATTTATGGTGGTTAAACAAGTGAAACCTTGAACTCTGTTTTGTCAGTTCAACCTCCTATGTGGCCAATGCTGTAAGACAATACAATGCAAGGCAAGGCCTTCTCTGTCTTGCATTTTAATATACATATTTTTCATGAATATCATGCATTACATTTTTCCCAATTGTCTATATTATTATTATTATTATATAGTTATTATTCTCAATAGTATTCTCTTCATTTCATAGTTTTTCTCTTGTTTATGTTAGAGCTTTTATCCTATCATATTTCATCCATCATGTGTTGCCATGTCAAAGAACTCTAAATTGAGGCCTTCAGAATCAGCAGTGCGAGCAACCTGTAACTTACATGAAATGGCAATGAAACTGCCGCTTTAACCAATCAGATTTCACATTGGCGACACCGGTGTCATCTACTGTAGAAGGCATTTTCACGTCGTTTGATTGAATGGTCAGAGAGTGCAAGAGCTAGCAAAGTCATATTTATACCTTAGCAACCTGCACAAGCTAAAATGTTTTTATGTTTTCAACCCACAATGGCTGACAGAGCTAGGTGAAAACATGGAGTTAGTAGTTGCAGATATAATTACAATGCCATTTTCAAGAAATCAATCATTTTTAAAAGATGCATGGACTCTGAAGGGAGCAAGGCTGTTCAAGGGTTTGTCCGCAGCTTTCAATCTATACTAACCACGAGCAGTACCCTTGGTTCACATCCTTCAAGGAACACTGAAAATTGTATTGCTTGAAATGCCTGTTATTTGCAACTGATCAACTTGATACTTTTGCAGCCACACTGGGCAAACTTGAGTTAACCAAGGCAGCAACGAGACACCAACCATGGCCGTACACACAAGCAACGGTGCTTTTGAAAACTTTTGTGGAAAACCGAGTAGATCTAAAAATAAGGAAATATTCAAAAGGCTGATTAATTGTGTCATATCATTCTTGCTACATAAGATACCTGTCTGTGATACAACGCCCAGTTAAACTGCTTTTATGTTTGAGATTAATATTGATGTTTCTGTAACCGTGGCATCATAATAATGGTATTAAGGCATGGATTGGTTCAGGTAGGACAGCACTGAAGGCCTAGCTGTGAAATGCACGGCCCACCACTGACCCGTCACTGGGACAACAAAGGCTAATCATGTGGCCTGCCGTTCAAGCCATTTTAGCCAAAACTATTACAATATCATACATGTTTATGTTTTTATTATATTAAATAGTTCCATCAAGCTAGTTGGCAAGCATACCGAGACCCAACATAAATGTAAAATTAATAGTTTTTTGTGATTATTTGGTTTTGTCAACATAATTTACTAAAATTCGATTTTTGTTCTTTCCCAAAAAAAAAAAAAATATATAAATATATATATA
>JAODUE010035244.1:0-20570 GCA_027564755.1 Amblyopsis hoosieri
TATATATATATATATATATATATATAAAATGTGTCTCCTAAAACATGTTTTCTTTCTTTTTTTGTCCGTGTACTGTACTATTAAAACCAGTGTATATCCAGTTTCATGATGTTGCTTGGCTTTTAATTTGTTAATGTTTTGACCTGAGATGAGGTGAGATGATTTAATGAGCAACTTTTCTAGCACAGAATGTTGGTGGGGATTATATTGCTGCTGATGCTGATGATGATGATGATGACGATGATAGTGATGATAGTATATTTGTAATGGTTGCCTCGCACATCCTCAAGGCTGCAGCTATCTCTTGGGGAATGCGAAGAGATCCTATTTTGATAAAAACAAATAAAGAAATAATTTTACTGCTGCTCTGTGAGCTTTATGGCATTCATAAGTGTTCATTTGTGGTTTGTTTTGGATCTGAAAACTGGACTGAATATGCATCCAATCCCCTTTCTTCATGGACTAGAGTGTGGAAATCAAGCACAACATATTTCCCTTTACATGGACACACGTGTGTAGTTTCCGGGCTTCATTTTAGGATCGCTGGTTGTATAGTTTCATTCTGTTGAATTAAACAACATCATACTCACCCTCTGTGTGAGCTTTGTACTTAATTCAAGACGAGAAGTCACAGCAACACTTAATTATGGTGTCGCTGCATGAGGAGTCATCTAGAAAACAGTGCTCTGATATAAAGAAGAAGAAAATAACCCAGCACTGGGGTATTCAATGTTCTGAGACTTTTGCTAACACACAATGGTAAAGAAATGCAATGCTATGTTAGGCCTAATTTAGTTTAGGTCCGACTTGTTTATATGACAAATCAAAGTGATTTGTTACACTTCAAAGGGAATGGACATAGAGCCTACTGTATTGAACTCAACATTGGGTTGCATGACATGCAATTTTTATATACAAAAAACATTCATTGTCACACTCAAACTCAACATCAAGTTACATGACATGCAATAAATAAATAAAAACATTCCCAGTCACACTATCAAACTCAACATCAAGTTACATGACATGCAAAAAAATAAAACATTCACAGTCACATTATCGAACTCAACATCAAGTTACATGACATGCAAAAAAATAAAACATTCACAGTCACATTATCAAACTCAACATCAAGTTACATGACATGCAATAAATAAATAAAAACAGTCACACTATCAAACTCAACATCGAGTTACATGACATGCAATAAAAATAAATATAAAACATTCAGTCACACTATCGAACTCAACATCGAGTTACATGCAATAAAAATAAAAAATTACATTCACAGTCACACTATCAAACTCAACATCGAGTTACATGACGTGCAATACAAATAAAAATTTACATTCACAGTCACACTATCAAACTCAACATCGAGTTACATGACGTGCAATAAAAATAAAAATTTACATTCACAGTCACACTATCAAACTCAACATCGAGTTACATGACGTGCAATAAAAATAAAAATTTACATTCACAGTCACACTATCAAACTCAACATCGAGTTACATGACATGCAATAAAAATAAAAATGTACATTCACTCACACTATCAAACTCAACATCGAGTTACATGACATGCAATAAAAATAAAAATGTGCATTCACAGTCACACTATCAAACTCAACATTGGGTTACATCATGACATGCATTTCTTTTTTTTTTAAATTATACAAAAACATTCACTGTCCATAATACCCTGCATATAGACTGCATGTTCTACTCCTAGTGCCTGTAAGCAAGGCATTGCCATTCAGTTATGACATTCACAAACAAAGGGTCATATAAAGGGAACCCTGCATTCAGTATTCCAAACAACAGTAATAACCCTAACCAATCTAGTAGGCACATTCGTTTTAATAGAACAGTTAACAGGATAATGATTAATTGAATAACTGAAACACCTCATGTTTCATAATGTAAAAAACAGAGAAAAGCAAATCAAACAGTAATTCTCTATTAGTCATGTGCAGATATAACTGGACTGTATTTTATTCACAGAAATGTATATAAAAGAATGTTAACTGACTACCATGATAGTCTACACATTCTGATTAGAAAATATATAGTCAATAACAGTATGAATGTTCTATATATCAAATATAGCCTTCTTGGGCAGCCCTAGACTATATAAATATCCACAACTGATGGTGAATTATATATATGATGTAATTTAAACATCAAAATGAATAATTATGTAATGTGTCATAATTTGTTATTACAACTAAGATGTGACATCGACTGTAGAGAGTGTACCACTAGGGGGCAGCAGCGAGCACGCTAGTGCTGCCATCTTGCCGGAACTGTGGAAGACGAAAGAGACGTTCTCACCGGCTCCTTTTATTCCGCCACCCTCCTCCTCGCCGAAGAACCTTCCCGAGTCACATCATGGCGAATGTTGTAGACACTAAATTATATGACATTCTCGGTGTGTCCCCATCAGCCACCGAAAATGAACTGAAGAAGGTAGGCAATGAGAGGAGTACCAACTACAGAATGTACTAGAAGACGAGTTCTGAATCTGCGGAACCAGGAAATGCGTTGTAGCTATCTTCCAGCTAACGTTAGCACCGACGTGGGGTCGGACACCTCGGCTAGAAGCCGGCCTAGAGGCTCAAGTGATAAACAGTAAACTCATGCTGTATTTAAATTGTGTTAACGGCTAAGACGAGTGTGTTCGTTGTTTTAAGAAATACGTTTGACGTTTTACTTAATGAAGTTGAACAATGCAACAACTACAGTCGTAAAATGTACCGGGCAGGTCCCTGGATGGCGTTAGCTGAGCAAGTTAGCATGGAGACGGTCACGTGATTGGCCTACAGTAAGCTGTTTGTCATTAGTACAGCAAAAAGACGCATGTCAGCCTGGACTACAGTACTAGTAACACATCCGCGATTTCATTATGTGAGTGATACATAATACATACATAGTAAAACTTAAAATTGGCATACCGGTAGCTGACGTGTGTTTGAATGCTAAACAAAGTACAGTATTGTAGCGTTATTTGCGCGTTGGAGCGCGCTTTTCTAAAATTGTATATCAAGAACCCATGTAACGGTACGGTACCGATACAGTTTGTACTTTGTGACCAAGGACGCTGGTTTTATTTTTAGACTATCTTTGTAGATCTGTTAAATATACTGACTATATAGCACGCTCACGTGTTTACGACTAGCATTAGCGGCTCTTTGTAACCTTACTTGACGGACATTTTGAACAGGGGTTCAGGCAGCGATTTATGATACAACGCTACCGTATCCAATTGACTTTTCTGCTTCAGCTTTTAAGACTGAGTAGGCTATAAATCCGTAACGATAAACATGAGTTTCATAGACGATGTGGCTTGACTGATGCTAGCTGGATTTCTACATTTCTATGGTTTCTTTCTGCCGGTGTTCTGACGATTTATGCTACCCATCGAATTGTGCTTCCTTGACATAATGTGCTTGCGCACATGAGTTAATGCGTAATTTTCGTCATGCTTGAGACAGCACCCGTAGGTTTGTGCTACCTATTCTGGAGTTCTAGCTAGCACTGTTATTGCGGGTTTTTAACAAGATTATAAGGCTTCTTGTAATTTTACTTGTAGAATATGATTAACTTTAATTGCCAGGTTGCAATCTAACATTTGTATATTTCATAATTTAAATATACATAATGTGTGTTAACCAATTCACGCCATTAACAACGAAAAGATGGTTTGGGAATATTTGTAATTTCCCCATGCCAATTCATGAAAGTGTATGTAGACATAACGCTACATGTGCACTGTATGTAACAATTACAAGCTTTTTGTTCTTCAGGTGTTATTGCAATTTATGCTGCTTTGCCAAACATTTCTACCTAGTGCTGTCTTGTCGAAAATGTTCACATTATGTGTTAAGTGTTCCCATTTCCAAGATCCCACAAAGTTATAACTCACAGTATAATGTGATTAAACTTTTTTATTTTATTTGTTAAAAACATAACAGTACTAGCTAGAAATCCAGATTACAGTATCAGAAATATATGGGCGTGGTCTTAAGCATGACGAAAATGACGCAATAACTGCTGCATGTGCATGATCCATAGCACAGGATGTCGAGGAAGCACAATTCGACAGGTACCACAAATCGTCAGAACACTGGCAAGTGCAATCGTTGAGGCGAATGTTCGTCCACAATGCAATATTTGAACCAATCGAATGATCCAACATGTTCGATTGTATTTATATATAAAATTATTACACTCTATTGAAATACTTGTTTGTTTTTTAATCCTAGGCATATCGGAAACTGGCAAAGGAATATCACCCTGACAAAAACCCAAATGCTGGTGACAAGGTAAAGATTGAAGTTGAAGGTGCTTGTACAAAATGTTCAGTTAGTGACTAATGTATTAAAATCAGACATACAGTACAATGACAATTGCAAAGGAGCTTAATAGACATACTGATCAAATTGAAGTATGTCCAAAATGGTTGCAGTTACAATGATTTTCTTGACTAAAATAACCACCATCAGTTAAACTTAGCTTTGCCTTCTGTATAGCTGCCAGTACTTGTAATGTTAATCTACAGTTGACCTGACAAAGGGCAACTTGCGGCAAAGAAGGCATTGAACCATACTGCATTCTTTCATCCTGCCAACACAGTTCAAAGAGATCAGCTTTGCATACGAGGTGCTAACGAACCCAGAGAAGAAGGAACTCTACGACCGCTATGGGGAACAGGGCTTACGGGAAGGAGGAGGTGGTGGTGCAGGCATGGACGACATCTTCTCCCATATCTTTGGGGGTGGTCTGTTTAGCTTCATGGGGGGACAGGGAGGTCGTGCCCGGAACGGAGGCCGGCGGAGAGGGGAGGATATGGTCCATCCGCTCAAGTAAGGCCGTGTGGATGGATATGTGAGCATTTCTGAAACAAATGTCATTCTTACCATCAGTACAGAAGATTTCAATTGTTTTTTTTTTGTTTTGTTTTTTTTCCCCCAACAGGGTGAATTTGGAAGATGTTTACAATGGGAAAACAACCAAGCTACAACTTAGCAAGAATGTTCTGTGTAGCACTTGTAATGGGTAAGCTATAACACCCCAATAACATAATCATTTCAAAAGACCCCTCTCTTATATGACTGAATGTGCCTCCTATAACAAAGTTGAGCTATTGTCACTGTTTGGTAAGGCCAGCCAATTTCCCATTGATTTGTTGCTGAAATATAAATAACAGTGCTGTTTTTTATTATTTTAAAAATATGAAAAAATATAAACACCCTGATGTTTATCAGTCAGTGTCTCTTTGGATGGAAACGACTTATCCCTGGAGTGATATTACAGCCCTTTTGGGCAATTATTTAATCCTTTTGAGATGTGCTGTTTGTCACCATGGGTCAAAGGTCTGACTGAAAATGTGATTGATGAATAGAAGTATTTTACAAATTTTTGTTTAGTTTATGCAGTTAGTCTCAGCCTCTTTTTGTCTATTAGCACTACATCACATAAGAACGTATATACCCCTGTAAACACACAAGAAGTGGGGTAGAAGTTCCATTGGCTGTAAGCATTGTCATTCACAAATCTGTAAACCTTATTCTGGCAGACGCTAGTGTTTCTATTTTTTTAGAATTTTTTTTTAAAGAACTAATTTCATTGTTTATTTTAAGCAGTAATGGTATAACAGATTTACAAGAACTGCAAACAGTTGCACCCCTGTATTCACACCGCCGACGTGTTTAGCTCGCAAAGAGACACACTCCAATTAATTTAGAATGGACGCCAGCGTTTCTTGGTGATAGGGGGCGGAACTATGTTCGGCAACAGATCAGAGTTGAGAACTTTTCAACTTTATTAACAATTTTATTAACAATTTCCAGCAACCACCCTGTCACTGGTTGGTGACAGAGTTCGGCGACTACCAATGGCAGGACAGATGTTCTCTGCATCTTCTTTTCGATGACTATCTTAAAATCCCACGCTGTTACCTATTGTGTTTGTTCACGGCCCATAGCGTAATAATAGTATTTTTACAAACGTTTCCTCCCAAAAAATGTCTTATCTTGTCTTTTTTTTTAAGGGAATGCACACTATTTTTGTGTTTGACTTGACAAATTTTCCTGTAGACCTCACACCATTTATGGTCTTTGCGATCATAAGACACGCCCACCCTAAGCTGGCGGTTTAAACACTAGAGAGGGCATGGCGGTGTGAATGCAAGGTCAAGACTCTTAAGTTCCCCAACGATTTCCTTAGTACAAGTTTAAAATCTGACTTCGTAGTTGGTCGTCGTGCTTATCAATCAAAATACCTTTCTTGTCAAGTAGGTGGATCTTGACGCGGTTAGCCAGCGCTGTGTCCCAGACTTTATGTAAGTAAAGGTTGGTCCTGCGAGACTACGGTGGCGGTGACCAGGTGTGATGTTAGCAGCCTGTAAGGGCTATTTCCCGACAGAAACAAAGCTTATATGTGCACAGGGGTTTTTCCGCATAGAGGAATTGTTGGCGCCCCCAAAAATAGGTTTTAGCCAGAGCCAAAGGAAAATCACCAGCATTAAAATGGTGTATATATATTTTTAACTGGTATTTTTAATGGGGGTTTAAAGCATTATATACTTTTTGTTTATCACATGGTCATAAATAAAATAAACGCATTAGGTTTCTGTCATAAGGTAAGTCATTGCCTTTACTGTAAGCGGACCGATTACGCTTACTGTCGTGCATCGTTACCACCACTACCCTCACAAAAGACCCATTCTGAGCCAGGAAAAACCCCTGTGCAGTTGAGCCCCCCTCCCCCATCCTCTGCTTTTCTAAATGTCCGTCCCGCTGGCTGTGTGCGCAGGCAGGGCGGCAAGACGGGCGCTGTACAGAAGTGCACGACCTGCCGGGGGCGAGGCATGCGCGTCATGATCCGACAGCTGGCTCCGGGCATGGTGCAGCAGATGCAGTCCATGTGCACGGACTGTAACGGAGAAGGTAAGGCATGGTCGTTACGTGAATAGAGCGCCGCACCGCCGTGTGTACATCAGTATGTGTACAGTATGTATACATCAGTGTATGTGTCCTAACTTGGCGGTGTTAAAACTGGGTCACTTGAGTGGGAGTGAATGGGTTGCGAAAAAATTGCAAGCAGCCATTGAATGAAGAATATCAATGAAAGGCTTACGCTATTTACTATCGTGTTGTTACGCTCATTGGTCGTGAGTAAGGTTGTTTCTGATTGGATGATATGCTTTTTAGCTGCGTACACACCATAGATTCTGGAGTGCTCTACTCAAAAATATTTAGCGCGCACACAGGTATAGCATTAGCTAAAATTGATAGGTTTTTGAAATGTACGTTACTGGTACTTGGTGGGTCTCTACATATATTAGTCCTCTAGGTGGGTCTTGGCACAAAAGTTTGGGAACCCTTGTCCTAACTGAAGGCTAAGCGACCTAGTGTCAGCGACAAAATTAGTTTGATTTATTTCCTGTTGGAATGTCATAACTGGACGCAAATGACGTGATGCAGCCCCGCTATGAGCACACTTTTGTTATTTGCTTCATGTCGGTCATGTTGAAACCATAGAACATTTCACCCTTTATGGAGTCCAGAACGATTCAGCGGTCCATGCAAGTCAATGGGGAGGTACATCCATACTATTGCCAGTGATTTATCTCTGGGGGTATTGGTGGGTATTTTGAGTAACATGAATAGTACCTACAATCAATCTGAGTCCACAATATACAGCATACTGTTTTGGGGGTAAATTGACTTTGTTTCAGGCCACGCATGGTAGATGTCTGGGTGCTGCATATGTCCGCCTCCACAGTTAAATGTGAGAGACCGGAAGATTGCCATGTTTGCTTCCATTGAATTGCATAACAATGCTCTGCCTTTGTTATTAAAATATTTCTGCATAAAGGGTCCCACATCCTTCCAAAAAGCGAATGCCTTAAGTGCCGCCCGTTGAACCCTGTTTCCAGTCTCTGGTGCGGCCGTTTGGGGGGGGGGGCATTCTACCGCGTTGGTTGCCGGGATGATGTCGCAGTGTAACTGGTGGACAAAGGGGGAGGTGGGGTAAAAGAGAATTCACTTCCCCATTAACCCCCCCCCCCTCCTGCCTACCCCAGGTGAGGTGATCAGTGAGAAGGACCGCTGCAAAAAGTGTGAAGGCAAGAAGGTGGCGAAGGAGGTGAAGATCCTGGAGGTGCACGTGGATAAGGGCATGAAGCACGGCCAGAAGATCACGTTCGGCGGGGAGGCCGACCAGGCGCCCAACGTGGAGCCAGGAGACATAGTCCTCGTCTTGCAGGAGAAGGAGCACGAAGTAGGTTCCAGCTGCTGCCTCGCTCGAGGGCAACCGATGTCAGGCCAGGACGTTGGAAGGGAAACCTGTACGGTACAAAGGGAACATTAAAGTTTCCCTTTTGTACCAAGCACAGGGATCGTTTCTGATCAGACATCAGTCGATATTAACCTCTATAAACTACAATGGGCACCAATAGGGCAGGCAAGTATACCATTACAGGGTCGGACTGGCCATCGTTTTTGGCCGCTACACTATGCAAATTTTTTAAAATATAATATTAATTAAAATAAAATAGGCCAATTGTTTCATTGTCTGCGTTCACTATGAGCATGGACTGAATAGGCTACCATATAACCTTTTTTTTGTTTTTTTGTGGCGCAATCCAAATTCAAAAGTGTTCCCAAACCTGAAGAGTTCTTGTTTTACAATAATATAAACTATGCCTAATTAACTGTCTTTGTTTCGCATTAGTCTCCATTTTACACTTTAACAAAGCAGCATCAGTTTAGCAGGACCGAATCGGACTGATTTAATAAATAAACCCATTTAATGTAGCTTACTCTTTTTAGTGAGATAAATATTATAGGATTCGTTTGGAATGCCCCGCTGTAAAAAAGAGCGTGTATTATTGCCGTAGTTTGTGATTCAATGTGCAATTAAAGACTATGAAATGGGTGTCCTGCTTCAGTGTAATCTGTCAAAGTGACTGGTGGCATTCAGAGTTTTCCCTCATTGTTGAAACTATTCAGTCAATGACGGGAAATAATTTGGTTAAGGCGACCTCTGGTGTGTGTGTATATATATTTTTTTTTTTTGCACTGGTCAAAATGGTTTTCAGACTACGCAGCATTTTAAAATAATTTCTAAGACCTGAAATATGTGATGCCACACTAATTCTAAATGCCACGTACTGTTAAATCTAATTTCCAAATGTTTCACCACTAACACACTTCCTCGTGTTGTGTTGTGCAGGCAGGAGTTTGACTTATAAATAACTGGACGGGTGGTTGCTAACTTCTCCCATGAAGGGTGAATTTACATGCAAACAGTTGACCTATGTAATGGTTAGGTCACAGATCTGTCAATATGTAAGCGTGTGAACAGAAGGGCCCAGCTGGTGAGGTGTGGTGCTTCATGTCTATTGAGTGCGTCTCCTGTTGGGAGTGATAATGACCAGATTGTCCTGACAGGACTAAGCTAGCGGAGCTAAACGCTGTACAAAGTAGGGATGGGCACGGGTAACCGAGTGCTCGTCTGTGACAGCAATGCTCGATCATATGTTTTCATGATCGATGATGACAACGCACAAATAAATGCGGGAATTAAATTAATATCGCAATTTAATTAATTAGGCCTAGGGCTGGGCGATATGGACCAAAAATCATATCCCGATATGTTTAGGTTCAATACCGATACACGATATATATCGGTATTTTCTATAAAGTGGGTTAAATGTTCAGTATAAGAAAAAACAGGAAACCTGATGGAAATGTGCGTTCTATTTAATTTTTTAGCAAATTAATTGTAGTTGTACATGGCTAAATCCATAGTGGAGAGCATGTGAATATTGCAGCTATAATGACCGTTTAATCAATATAATCCACATATGTTTTTGATTACAGGGTACTTTGTAATACTAGTTGGATACCTATATCTGTCAGAAACGTGAATTGAGCATCTGACTGAGTATCTGCTCTCTCATTGGCTACTCTGAAAAAAGGTGTGAATATAACTATATCGATATAAACGATATTGTCTCATTTTATGTCTTGAAAATATACCGATGTAAATTAAATATTGATATCTCACCCAGCCCTGGGTAGTCCGGTACCAAACAACTCAACATAGCCATAGTTTTGATTGACATACAGTCTGACCAATCAGAAAGCTCATTTGTTCCTATCTATCTGCCAATTTGTCCGTCAAACAATACTTTCCGCATGTCATATCATGACATCCCATCAACATCTCAGTTAAACCTTCAATTAAACTAGCGTAACTTTATGAAAATGTACTTCTTACCATTACCATACAAATTTGGTATTACAGAAACAAATCCTAACTAACTTTATGAATCCTATCCACCTTCATGCTATCTTATCTCGGGTTAGGACATCCTAAATACCCAATACAACATTGGTTATCAACGTTCGTCTGTTGCATGGCAACCTACGCTACTTCCGTTAACAGATTATCTACTGGAGCATTTCTTTTAAATATATTTCTAATTTAAACCAATAAATTTGAAGAAAAACAATGACGGGCTCTTAACTTTAAGACAGATTAATTAATGTGTTGGTTACAAATGTTGACAAATCTCACCAACGCCACCAGGTACCGTAATAACCGGGACATAAAGAGTGGGCTGGAGATGGCCGTGTTGACATTCTCACATCGACATACAACGAAAGTTAAGCCTTTACTAATGTCCTAATACCTCCCTCTCTTCTTCTACAGACATACAAACGAGATGGTAACGACTTGCAAATGACCCACAAGATTGGTCTGGTGGAAGCACTGTGCGGCTTTCAGTTCACGTTGAAGCACTTAGATGGCAGACACATCGTAGTCAAGTACCCAGCTGGCAAAATCATCGAGCCAGGTGTGTTCACGATGTCCCACTCTGCTCCTCTCTGAGTGCCTTTCTCCCACATCAGTGGTCCCCATTCTTGGTCTTAGAGGGCCGCTGTCCTGTGTGTTTAAGATGTCTCCCTGCTCCAACACACCTGATTCATATGACTCATTCATTTGAATCAGCTGTGTTGGAGAAGGGAGACATCTAAAACATGCAGGGCAGCGGCCCTCTAGGACCAGGATTGGGGAACCCTGCTCCACATTGGCATTTAGAGGACACCTTCATCTACAGTGACTTGTTACAAGTAGTACATTTGTCAACAGATGAATAGGTTATACGCCAGCGATTGTAAGCAACTAGGGAGATGGTAACTGGCATTTGTAGAGCGATTTAACTCGCAGCTTTAACTCACGTGGCCAGTATGCAGATGGGAGACCTGCTTTAGTCACTCTAAGCTGCTCAGTACCGCAATTTGTTGGCTACGCCCAAATCAACATGGATTGATTTTGATTTGTACACAGCCAGACCACCTCTATAAATAGTCATACATTCACACTACACATTTATTCTCCAAAGTAAACTGGCTACTTGACCCCATAAATCAGTCTGGGGAGAGCGATCTGGTAGGCTAACCCGCCGTTGTGCATTTCTTTCAGGCTCCGTGAGAGTGGTGCGAGGGGAGGGCATGCCACAGTACCGCAACCCCTTTGAGAAGGGAGATCTGTACATCAAGTTTGACGTCCAGTTCCCTGAAAACAACTGGATCAGCCCGGAGAAACTTGTGGTAAGACGTGCCATGGTGACCTGAGATGTAAAAATGAATAGTTGACCTGCTGCGGTTTTAGTCTTGGGTTTCCTTGACATTACTAATATCTCTTAGTCTAGCGCAGGGCTTCCCAAACAAGACCCCCCTATAGAGGACTAATCTATTTAGTGACCCACCAAGTACCGATAATGTAATTTTCAAAAGCCTATCCATTTTAGCTAATGCTATAGCGTGTGTGCGAAATATTTTTGAGCAGAGCGCACCAGCATCTATGGTGTGCATGCGGCTAAATTATTTCATCCAATCAGGAATAAGTAGGCTAATTTGCCACACCCTTACTCACGACTAATGAGTGGAACAGCGTGATAGTAAAGTGCGGAAGCCTTTCATCGATATTCTTCATTCATTCAATGGCCGCTTGCAAATTTCGCGACCCACGCACTCCCACTCAGTGACCCACCTGTGGGTCCCGACTCACAGATTGAAAGGCGCTGGTCTAGAGCATTGACCTTGAATCTAAGGAGAGTCCAACTAGCGACTTCTGATGCTGCTCAGCAGATGGCATCGTTCTTAACAGACTTAACTCTGTGGACCCCAAAACCCGTGGGCAGGCTTGCCATTGTTTTCTTTAAAACTGCCACTTTCCTATCCAGATAAATCAACAATTTGAATGAAATAAACACGTAGTTCAGCGAACTTTGGAGCATATGATTGGGTAATCTGAAACCAATAGTACCGTGACAAGAAACAAAGATTATAACACTAGTAGAGGAGTATGGAAGAGAATGAGTAGATGGTTAACCTAGTTTGTCCAGCTTGTACACATATTTATATTATGTATAATATGTAGAGTTCCCCCCTATTTTCCCCAATATTGGAAACACTTGTGGGCACTCTGACCTGTGTGTGTGTGCGTGAGCGTACGTGCGTGCGTGGATTCCGGGGCACAGCTTCCGAGGGAGCGCCCTATGGCATTGAAGGAAGAGAGGTTTTTGTTTTGATCAGTGCAGATGTCAACAAACCTCCAAAATGACTCAATTAGCCTCCGCTTAAGTTCACCACGAGAATCAGTCTGGAAGGCCTAGGAATCATTGTGAATGTGTCCGAGTAGCAACTGAACATACCTGACAGCGTCGTGTTGATATCTATACGGGCGTGGTTTAGGTTTGCTGATGGTGAAAACGACCAGATGATTTATCCAATCAACTGCCAAGTATTTGTTCTGTAATGTGCCTGCCCTTTACAGTTTACGAACAGTAATCATGATGGACTATACAATTTTCTTTTTATTTAAATGTTTTATTGTGCACCTTGTTCTCTTTACCCCACCCTGGCCTGTTGCTATGTCTACCTGGTTTCTATGGTGATGACATGCTGTTGACGTGCTGTTTGTTTTCCTGCCACAGGAGCTGGAGGACCTCCTGCCTTCGCGGTCCGAGGCGCCGGTGATCAGCGCCGACATGGAGGAGGTGGACCTGCAGGACTACAACGTGGGCCTGGGCTCGTCGTCGGGCGGCCGCAGAGAGGCCTACAACGACAGCTCCGACGACGAGGGTGGGCACCACGGCCCGGGGGTGCAGTGTGCCCACCAGTAGCATCGTGGACGTGCACCAACCTGGGAGGGGAAACTAGTTGCGCAAGCAGAACTGATGAGTTTGTGGTTCAGGATTAGAAGGCCCATTCGTTCCCCGGACAGACGGCACTCTGGACTAAAACCGAAGGAAGATTTGAGAAAGCTGCGTCGTCGTCGTCGTTGTTGTAGTGTTTCTTCTCTTGACCTCGGCCGGGCGAAACTCGAAAAGATCAGTAGTAACGCTGCTGTTATGAATACATTTAGAGTTCCAAGATCTCTTGCTTCGTCTTAACATCAGTTTGGAAATGCAAAGAAGAACTGCATCTTTAAGGCCTGTCTTTGGAACTGGCTTTCCCGGCCCTCCCTGCCCTAGGCTCCCAGATGTTGCCATGTCCGATTTAAGATTCCAAAAACCCACCGTCTCATCTGGTCTTCTCCCTCTATTCCCCGTCCCCAGGTCCATAATGGAAAACGCAGGTCAGGTGCAAAACGATTTTCCTTGTTTGCTCGGTGTGTGACGTGCATCAGTTTTCATAGTATTCTCTGGAATTAATTTAAAAACGCGCCAATGTGCAAACAAATTAAGATGGATTAAAAACCGTGAGATCTCTGGACTTACTTACTTTCATCCAGCCCAATTTAGGAGTTGTTTGTTTTTACTGCTCTAATTTCTTTGTAGGTTTTTACTCATTTTCCTTCCTATATTCTATTATTTCATGGAACAAATTGTGCAAGAGTTGCTTTATTCACATTTGCTTTATGCAAATGTTTAAATTGGTATGTAGCACTGCATCGGTGCTGAGGCCATGTTCGTTTCTACACTGATTATCAACAAGCCGACCGAAGCAATTTAGTCCATTACCAACATAGCACATACTAAAATAAAATGTTTAAAATAAGGAATCTAATCAGTGTGGACTGTTTACTTTGCCCCACTGGTATATTACATGACAAAAATTGAGTAAACTCAATACATGACCATGGGTTTTACAAGACAAATAGACAAGATTTCCCCAGCAACGTTTGTTCAAATGTTGTTTGATGTGTGCCCACATCATCCCCTACTTGTTGAGTCAGCATTTTACTAGCTACAGAAATCTTCTCAAATGACCTACCTAGTTTCTTTACTATATAATGTAGCAGTAGTTGGATTTCCTAATGTATATTTTATTGATGTTGGTATTCTTGCTTTTGCTATTTCAGAGTTAAGACAGTCGGTAGTAATTTTCAGTTAAGCTAAAAATGTACTTTGAGGTAACGAGTAAAGCTGGTTAGAACCGTGAAGGTTGCTAGAAAGACATGATTTATTTAGTAAAACTGACCAGTTCAAGAACGTCCTGTACAATGTGTTAATTGCATAATTTATAGTCCACAGTACTTTGTACATTTACAATTGCCTTCACAACATTAAACATTAACACAACCAAACAGGAATGCTTCTAAAAAGCTCTCTGTTCCATCTCAACATGCTCAGAAAGGCCTTCTGGAAAAACAGTACAACAAACTACATTCATAGGAAGCCTTTGCTCTTCATATTGCGTTGCATAGCGTGTATCTGCAGCGACGGGCCTAAAGCAGCCCTGGGTGCCATGTTGAGGTTGGTCAGCGTGTCTGTCCGTCCGTCCGTCCGTCACGCACACTCCCCCTCAGAACGTGCTCTGCATCAGACAGTGGCACCCGCAGCCGGAGGGGCACTCGTCCTTGCAGCGGAACCACTCCAGCATGTGGGTGGTGTGCCCGCCGTGCCCGCAGCTCAGGCAGAAGTTGGAGGAGCCGCGCACTGGCACGTGGCAGATGGCGCACTGGAAGGTCAGCCGCTTGCACACGGCACATTGGGTGCCTCGCGCCTGGCTGCGGCAGTGGCAGCAGTACACGCCGAACTCTGGGGGCGGGATTAGTGTTAGTACAAACTAGGGAAGGGTAAATCACAGCTGTGTTAACTAAGGGAGGGTAAATCAGTGGCGTTAACTAAGGGAGGGTAAATCAAAGTGGTGTTAACTAAGGGAAGGTAAATCACAGTGGTAAGTCTCAGTAGTAGTTTTAAGCTTAGAACAGGAGTTTCTGGAGAACGATGGTTGATATTGGACCAACTGAACAAAGACACCTCCCTTCAATGCCTTAGGGTGCTCCCTCAGAAGCTCTGCCGTCCACATTACAGTTTAGGCTATATTTGGAACCTGTTTTACAAGTAGCCTATTTGTGAGTATGTCGTTATCTAGCACCCGTACAAAATGTCGCTTTCATTGCCATATTATTTCATATTCATTTTTCTTAAATGTATGCCGTCTCATTTTGATATGAAATACAAAATTGGCATATATTCACACGACCATTGTGGACATAGCCTATCCTTCAATTTGAAAAGCTTTACTGGCTATGCACTGACACAGACTTGTGCATTTGTACAGCTAAACCACAGAACTCTAAAACACAATCGCTTTGTTATTAGCCATGTGAATGTTATTCAACCTACTTACAGCCCAACTCCTCCCTGTTTTGTAACCTGGCCTTCATTCACTGCCGTTCAGGTTCATTGAATGTGTAGCGGACGTTCCACTATCCTGAACACAGGGAAGGCTATGATGTTGTTATGAGGTGTGGTCTGCATCACTTTGTTAGGGTTCCCATTAATGGAGCCGGGGCTGTGTAGAAGCACCAGATTGCCTTTCCAGCACACACCCAGGCAACTAACTACTAAGTGCATGTTTGTTATGAGTTAGCTTACAATTGCTGACCACCTTTAAAATTAAATGAATATATTTGTTTGTTCCATTAAAGCACCTAGAGTCAGCAAACGTAATACACTGTCAAATTCAGGGAATATCTACTCACGGTCCACTAGCTGTCTGTCCTGTGTGCATGCAGATTTGATTGCTGGAAATATAATCTGATGTTTCTACACCATCCCAATCATAACAGTGTGCATCCAATGTGGGGGAGCACCCTATGGCATTGAAGTACAAATATCAACAAGCATTCTCCAGCATGACTGACTATACCTACCTATTTAACCGGGGAGGGGGGGTACAATTCACTAACCAATGCCCTTGTGGGGTTCAGGCGGGCACGAAGCGAATTTGAGCACGTCGGCCCTCTTCTCCTTCAGTCCCCAGCGATGGAGGATTTCACCGTAACACTTTTTGAAGTCGTCAAACTGCAGTGTGTTGGCGGGGTCCAGCAGTCTAGTGAAACACGGTAGACGTTACATTTTTTTTTAAACCTTTTCGGTGGTGTGCCGGCGGTCGCACACACCGCTCACCGCTTATTCATGTCGTGCTGCTCCCGCTCACGCTCTCGTGGGTCCTGGGTCAAGAAGCGGTAGTCGTCGGGCGAGGACTCGCTCCAGGGCAGGCCGTGGTCCGAGTCACGGCCTGCGAGAGTACGCAACAACAGCGTGATTTAACGTGACATTCGCATCATTGTCGTCCGTTATACGCCGCTGGCGGTAACGTGTGCGTCTTACCGATGATGTTCCAGGGGCCGGTGATGGAGTCTGAGGTACTAGAACACGAGCCCGACGTCACGGAGCTGGACGTGTAGCTGGGCTGAGGAAACGCAGCAGGTAAAGCTTTAAAAAGTCGAGTCTGTGACTGGAAGATAATACACTTTAATTTTTTTGTCAAATTCACCAAATATCTCAAAATAAAAATGGCAATTGTCAGGTGTTGTGACTAGGCTGCAGAGTGCCTGCTTGACTTCAATGTCATCCCACTGAGCTGAGCCGAGTGTCAGGCGGAGCCAGGCTACCACAGTATCCCTTCTGTCGGTTTGTTGCCCTTGGGCACCCAAACAGCCTGGTTCGAGGAACGGTGCATAGTTACGGTATGTGCTGTATGTGGCTAGGTGAGCGAAGTCATTTTATGATGCATTTTTCAGCGGTTGATTGTGTTTATACCTGTTTGGAAGATGTTTTGTTTTTTTGCCATTCTTGTATTGCTGTGTAAGATGCTTTTATATGCACATATCATACTGCTTTGACATGCTGCATTCTACACAGGGACTGCAGTTGAACATGTGTTTTCTTAACTTAAACTGTTGCAATATATTTATTGTGAATTGTTTCTAAAATAAAATGTAAAACCCTCACTGCTGGTGAGACCCAACAAGCACATTAAGTAAATAACAGTGAACATTGAACATGAACACACTGCATTGGGTTTAGAGAGGTCAATGTCTGCCAGGGGTACTTACGTAGCGGCAGTGATATGGGGGGAAGCCAGAGTTTCGTGAGGCGTGGTGTCCATACAAGGAGAAGGAGTCTAGGGGAGGCCCCTTGGCTTTAAACACACTACACAACATGGCCAGGGTCTGCACGTCACTCAACTGGCTGTAGTGCTCCAAACTGACCAGTAGAGGGAAGCAGTGGGTCACATAGAAAGATAAAAACGCAGAAAACAGATTAGCAGGGCTGTGTATTGGCAAGAATTTGGTGATACGATAAGTAACACGATACAGGGCTACGATTCAATATATTACGATACTGTGAGCAAGGCGTATTCTAATTTGTGGAATAGCAATGCTAATGTGTGGCACCGCTGCAAAAAATAATAGAAACACTTATGTTAACTTGCTCAGGGTCTTCAAATGGAAATTAGCTTTAAGATAAATCTGGTAACAAGCATATTTCCTCTCTTTTGAGGTTAATGCATTTTGTACATGGTCCCTTTTACAAATAAATCAAAGAAAAAATAAAAATGATATGATTTAGACAATTACTACGGTATCGTACGCGAACCCTAAAATATTGCGATACTCCGTTGTATCAAATTTTTCTTACACCCCTACAGATTAGTAGCATATGGTGCGGAGAAAACAGCACGACTATTGTGCACATTTACATTTTTAGGAGTGCTTTATTGCAAATATGGACAAATAGTTACGAGTGAAAAATAAATAGGTTGCTGTTTACAGTGTCTCCAGAAGGTGGCGTCCAAAGGGATGTCTGGCCCAGGGCGTGTCTGTGTCTGGGTCTGCATCTGGGAACAGGTCTTCGCTGGTGGCTGCCGCTGCCAGAGCCCACACCTACACACGGTGTGATATCCTTTTAACAGACCAGACTGAAACACAACTGGATGCAAGTGGAACAGCTGTAGCAGTCCCACAAACCACCTTTCAGCCATGTGTATGTATTTACTTAGTCAAGTGAAGACATGGAAAATAATGCAAACTACAAAATAAGCTCTAAATCATGTTACTGATTGTTCAGAACTCATTATTCAAAACAGTTAAACCTTAAAACCAGTTAGTGGTTTGCGTGGACATTAATATTAGTTTATATATGAATACATATAACCAGTATCTTTCAGTTAATGACTGACTTTAATGTAAGGTCAATAATAAACAATGCTTTTACTAATTTTCTTCTGCAAACATCCCTTTTAAATCTAAAAGTAATCATCATTTCTTTCTAAAATGCCAGTAATCTGATTACAGTAATGCATCTGGCAACGTAATGGATCACAGTTAGTTTTATTGTAATCAGTTACTACCAACCTTGGCTACGTCCCGGCGGCCAACTGCCAGCGCTGCAGCCGCGTTCTTCTGACACGTGTCCTGGATGTCGTTCACATTCAAACTGCCAAACAAGAACAGCAGCAGCAATATGATAGAGATGATCGAAGCTTGGGCTGGGTGTTTTACATGCAGCTCTGGAGACCGCTGCTTCCATTTCTCTTGTTTTACCATTTAGAACATGGTTTTTCTTTACATTTAATTCGTCTCAGTAAGATCACTCACATGTAACTTTCCCCCAGGGCTTTGTGGACCGGCAGCAGGCTGGAGATGTCTTGGATGATGACTTTCCCAGCCAGCTTCACGGGCCTGTTTCCACAGTCCCCGCCCTCGCGCTTCGTCTTAAAGCGCCGCGATTTCTGACCGACAGTGAGCCAGAAGGAGCAGGCCAAATGACAAAAGGCACCACTTGATTAAAAGTGGTTGGATTGAAAAATGCACTTTATTGTTGTTAATCTACCAATAAACAAACATATTATCCAGAATTATAGAACAAAAACAAAAAAAGAAATGATGAATGGTAATTAAACACTTTAGCATTGGCCTTAGCACAGCTGTACCTTACAGTATGCTAGTAGTATGCATTAGAAGCAGCAGCCACTATTGGGGTGGAGAGTAGAGGAATGTAATGGACGAGTTAGACAGTAGTGTTGTTGCTTAAGCTGAGCTTACTCAACCAGCGACATGGTTGCCGTGGTGGCTGCCATGGTGACAGCCATGGTGAGAGCCTTGATGGCTGCCATGGTGACAGCCATTGTGGCTGCCATGGCGAGAGCCTTGATGGCTGCCATGGTGACAGCCATGGTGGCTGCCACGGTGACAGCCGTGCAGCATGGTGCAACCTCTAGACAGAAGGGGGATGAAGGCAGGCTGGACCAGTGGTTTCCAAACCTTTTAAAATATGTAATTTCAAACCACTAAAATACACATTAACAACGTCAACAGAATTGGAACATTTATGCATATTTTATCAAACCAAATATTTTAGAACGTTTGTTTTCTAAATTTGCAATCCCCTTAAAATCACGGGGCTACAGTACTTCTTTGGGGGTCCCGGGCCACACTTTGAAACCCACTGGATTGAGCCATTATGACACAGAGAGGGAAGGATGAGGAGATGGAGGGAGGGAGGGTTCAATACCGGGCAGTCATAAATGGTCTGTACAGACCAGCGGCGATAGGCAGAGATTGGGGGCTTCTGATTGGAGGGGAGGAATGGGAGGGAGGACCACACAGACAGGCGACACCACAGGACAACACAGAGGGAAAAACAGCCAATCAGACACAGCCACGACAAGATCCTGGGGTGCGTTCAAATTGGCACAACAAAAGGCAAACGTTCGCAAACAAACATACTCTAAACTGTAAAGTTACAGGTAAGCGCGCGAACGTTCGCCTCGGCCGAACGCATTCTTCAGTCAGAAATGATGAGACATACATGGGCCAGCCCCGGTCACCTAAATATGAAATATCACGACAACATGAATACACGTGTGTGTGTGTGTGTGTGTTCCACAGCCATCACCCCTTACCTTGACGTAGTGTTTGTGTACACGTGTGTGTGTGTGTGTGTGTGTGTGTGTGTGTGTGTGTGCGTGCGTGCGTTCCCCAGGCCTCACCCGTTCCTTGTAGTAGAAAGAGGAGATGGAGACGGTGTCTTTGTCGGAGCGGGTCGGACTGCCGCTGTACAGCCTCAAGGTACCCTGGGACTCTGTGCGGATCTTCATCGGAGTCAGGACGACGCTGTGATAGGCCGACAGGGCTGACAACGACCTGGAGCGCAGGTAGGCAGGCGCGCGCACGCACACGCACACGCACACGCACACGCACACACACACACACACACACACACACACACACACACACACACACACA
>JAODUE010035255.1:0-20563 GCA_027564755.1 Amblyopsis hoosieri
GCTTCTGCAGAGACTGATAACGAGCCATTCATTAGAATCAGGTGTGTTGGAGCAGGGAGACATCTAAAACAAGCAGGGCGGTAGCTCTCCAGGACCAGGGTTGGGCACCCCTGTTATACTGTAAACAATACTGTTTACTTTAGTATAAACTTCTATATCTTCTTGGTCATCAATATAATATTAGATGGATTAGATATTAGATATTTTAACAGAGTAAATCCGTAGGTGTACCACCCAACAACAATAAGGCCGCTTGCTGTTAAAGGTCAAGGTGACAATATGACGAGCATGTTCCGTCAGATGTCAGTGTGAGTATGGGGGGGCGGGGTGGCGGCGGGGGGTGACATCAAAAAGGCACAGCAGGGACCATAGAAGAGGAGCTGTTGTACGACAGGACGTTAGACAAGAAGACAGCCGAATTGTTCAGAATGATAACAAGCGCTTCCCTTCCCCACACACAGCACCTCACCCTCCTGAACAATCACCAGGAGAGTTCAGGATGAACTTCACACACGATTACCCACAAAAACAAGGCAGCAGCCAAGCGTGCAAGCCGTCAGTGTTGCCCACCCACTTGCTCGCAACCCGGGGAAAAACATGCTATACAGCTTTGTGTGCGTTTGTGTGTGTATGTGTGTGTGTGTCGGTGTGTGTGTGGATTGTTTGCTTGTTTGTTGATTTTCTTTATTAACAGTTGTTTTTATGTACAGTATATACCCTTATTTCCCGGCTATCAACTGTGGGTAATACATTGATTAAGCAAAATGTTGGCAGCTCTGCGGCTAATACTCGGCTGCGGCCTATACACAGGGTTAAATTAGTTTTCTATAATTGGACGATTTGTATTATTATTTTTAAGTAATCCAGGGATATTAATTATACATCCAACACAACATCCACAACATCCATTCACGAAGAAACAGATCAGAGAGAATATAACATCATAGAACAGACTCACGCCAAACACACGATTTGCTTTAATCTTAATGGTGATCTGGCAAGATTATGCAGCCTACTTCTCTAAAGACCGCGCCGTTGCTGTTTACCTGCCGATAGCCTACTGACTAATGCCCGGTACCGGGGCGGTCGCAAACTGAACTGAACTTGGAAATAAATTATGAACAGAAAAGGAACATGATTATTTGTGGTTTTTTTTATTTGTATTACCTACTGACTAATGGATATGCATATGCCTACTACCTGGCCACCGCTAGCAACGCAAACTGAACTTGAAAATAAATGAAGAACAGAAACGAAAAATGATTTGGCCTTTGAGTGAAATCCAGGTTAAGCCCTCTGGGAGTAGTATAGACTTTGAGTAGGACGCTGCACAAAATACACATAACTTGAGCATGTTCATGTATCTCCTGCAAGCACAGATATATATTAATGACGCCGTTTTTTTAGCCATGCTGTTTGTTGGCGACTTGGCTTGTTAATAACACAGTAGCAAAAAATAGTAACCTACCATAATGTACGTAGCCTAGCTAGCACATACCGGTATATTGAAGTGGTTGGTGTCCGAGTTTTAATTAAAATAAATAATGACGTAAACTGCGGTTAATACACGGGTGGGAATAATAGACAAGTTTGCTTTTAAACTTTTCTCTCATCTCTTAAAATTTTACTGCTCACTTGTATTATTCACAACTAACTTTATCTCCACCAGTTTTTGCTTATTTTGTATTTAAAACACCATTACAGTGTATCTGTGTGTGTGTGTGTGTGTGTGTTTGTGTGTGTGTGTGTTTGCGTGCGCGCGCGCTGAAGCTGTGGCATGCTGGCTAGTGTCTTTGAAGTCCTGTTAATGCGCTGTAATGAGGCAGAGATGAGAGTGTGGGTAATTACACTTTGACTCCCACTGTGCTCTCAGTGCACTCAAAACGCCTGGGCACCTCTCTATCTCTGTCTTTTTGCATGCACACGCACGCACGCACACACACACACACACTGTCAGGTCTAGCCTAGTGTACACCTACAGAGACTTGTTACTGTTTAAAGGGCAATTGTACACACTATTCATTAGACTGAGGCTGTAAAATGACTGCTGGAAATTTCAGCACACGTGAAAACACAAAGAAGAACAAAGTGTGTGACAAAGCACTTTTCTGACGTAGGCCTACAGTATACTGTAATATATATATATATACTGTATATATGTATATGTATATGTATATGTATATGTATATGTAATGGGTAATCATTGCACATTCACTTTATTCATTCTAAATTGTAGGATTTTCTATAAGCAAAACAGCCGCCACAATCTATATTTAATGTATGTTTTAAACAGTGTAAATTTTAGTGTGTGTGTGCGTGTGTGTGTGTGTTTATGCAGTATCGGGCCCTATAAATGACTCCGTAGTCCTTAAGTTATTGTAAATAATAATAGTGTTGATTATTTTATATGATATACAATGACCATCTCATTACTGTACCATAGTTAATGGTTGATACATCACAGTGTGAACATCTATACTCTTCTCCTTCTAGAGAAGTTCCTGGGTCAACAGGCCTACAGCTATGGCCAGCTCCTCTTCATCACCTTCACCTCTGAGAGCCCGGAGCTCCTACCCCACCACGTCACCTTGATCCTGGAGGGTTCTGGAAGGTTCACGCTGTCGGCCGACCTCTCGCCGGAGCCAGCGAGCCAGATTCAAGACCAGGATCACAGGATCCCACCCGTACAAACCTTCACTGTCAGGTACATCTGGGGACATGGGTTTATATATACACAGTATATGCATGTTCTAATGTGTGTTCTAGAGCAGTGTCTCCCAACCAGGGTCCTGGAGGACCGCCTGCCTTGCATGTTTTAGATATATCCTTGCTCCAACACACCGGACTCAAACGAATGTGTTGTTATCAGGCGTATACAGAGATTGATAGCGACCCATTCATTAGAAACAGGTGAAGCAGGGAAGACGTCTAAAACATGCAGGGCAGTATTCCCAGGGCCGGGTTGGAAAATGTCCTTCTAGACGAGTCTGTCCCAGTGCCTGTAGAGCGCTCCCATTCAGGATAATCCATTTCAGATCATCCATTCTGTATCATCCATTCTGTATCATCCATTTCAGATCATCCATTTCAGATCATCCATTTCAGATCATCCATTCTGGATCATCCATTTCAGATCATCCATTTCAGATCTTCCATTCTGGATCATCCATTTCAGATCATTTATTTCAGATCATCCATTCTGGATCATCCATTTCAGATCATTCATTTCAGATCATCCATTTCAGATCATCCATTCTGGATCATCCATTTCAGATCATCCATTTCAGATCATCCATTCTGGAGCTGTTGCGCCTGTGTGCCAGCTGACATGATGCCGTTAAATCTTGAATGTCATTAGTGTATTGTTCTTCCCCATAGGAGGGCCAACATCCCCAGAATAGCTTTTAATTACTGGTTGATGTGTGTTACAGCAAGCCACCAGTAAAGAGATGAGTGGAAGCTGTACCACATCAGCTTAAGTTGAGAGAAAATCACAACCACCAGCACCATTACATATAAACTACATTATTGCAAAGTTCCACTTCCCAGCAGTGCCTCCATGTGGTAGTCCTTGAACAGATGGGTTTTTGCTTCATGTCAATATTGGCCCAGCCGTCAACACTCAGACTGCCCCGTTAATCGGGGCAGGACTGACATAGTCGCGCAGAGCTGGAGAAAGCTAAGTGGTTGGTGGCAGCAGATTGCGGGCATCGGGGGGAGCCTGTGTAGGGCTTTACCGACCCAGCAAGGAGCCATGTAGCTCTGTTATTATGGATATGAGACAAGGGAGACGTTGTGTTTGAAGGTATAGTCAGCTATTACAAGCTAATTAGAAGCTAATACCCTTCTTGTCAAATACACCAAATATCTCCTCGCATTCCGCTAACTTTCCGCTCTCCGAATTGAAAAAAGAATCAGATACTTCTACACAGCCCTGGCTGTGTAAATCCCAATAAGACCCAGTTTGGAAGAAATTGATGTAATACTGCAGGAGAGGATACATTAGTTATACAATCACTGGGAATATCTGGTCATGAATCAACATTCAACAAATGTGACAACAGTGTTTAGTCTGTGTTACATTGTTATACGTGACAGAGATAGAGGATCGCTGTTGTGTAGGGTTTAAAGCGATAATCTTGTTAAACTCTCAACATCCAGGATTAAATGTGTTTTTGGTTGTCATTGTTAATGAACCAGAAAGGAATTCCTTTTAGCTTCGTTGACTTTCACTGTTTCTGAAAAACATACTACACACAAAGTTGGTAGTGTGTATTCTAAGGTTTCCATAACAACAATCCAAAATATCTTATACGGTATACTAAATAAGTCAGTGGATATTGCTAAAAACAGTTTGTGGTTAGTATATATGTATGGGTTTAGCAAAAGTAATTTTACCTTTAATTAAGATGGTGATTTATGAAGTAACTGGAAAATGCATCTAAGAAAACAACAGCGAGTTATTTAAATGTTTGCGCTATGAAATAATATGCAGAGCTGAGATTGTTGGGATATAGCATGTCAAGAATGACCCAGCATCTTTGTTAGAAAACAGAAAACAAAATAATGTTCTCTGGCATTGTTATACTCTGTCAGCCTGCTACTGTTTTGGTATATTGCTTTGGTCTTGTATACAGACATACATCTTGAATCTTTTCCCATGTCGGGTTTAGCCCAAATAAATGTTCTGAAATGGTAAACTGGGCTTGATAGAGGGAAACGCACCTCCGAGATGTATTCATCACTGCTGTAAGGCACAAATCAAGGCTAGTACACATACCGCTGATTTAGACAATGCACAAAACAGCAATTGTCTGAAATTGTTTGTGTTCTTTAAATGAGAGTTAATGTGTTGTAATTGCAAGGTTGTCAATTGTGATACCGCTTCTCATTTGCATTCAGATATTTTGCATATTCAGAAAGAATTATGTAACATTATGTGTTCTGTCACAATTGTTATTCCCTTTTATGCATCAAATATACCAATTACTGTATGCTTTTTTTAATGTAATTACTAATTATTAGCCTATCTAGGATATCGTGCTCCTTGTGTGAATTCCAAAATGTATTCATACTATTAAAATGTACTTGACTGCAAGCATATAAACCACAAGTATCATCATAATCTTTAGATAAACATGTTTTTTGGGTAACAGTTCTATAAATAATTACTCAAAAGTTCCTCAAAATACTGTAAGTGTTAGGTATGAGCAAAATTTGTATTAAGATTGCTATCTAACAAAATTAATTTAAATAGAGCAGGTATGCATATACTGTTCTGGTATGTATTATTGAGAAGACTTATTGAACCAACAAAAGACTTTAGTGCCCAATGTCAGGCATTAATACGAATATTGAAAATGGTCAGCGTTTTAAAATAGTTAGATAAAAAATGGCTTGCACTGTAACAACATAAACAGCATATATAATATATTCTTGGGCTACAAGCTGGAGCATTGAAATTACTTGTTGAAACTTGTCGTCTCTGATGAGTGCGCACCAGTAATGAGTTCCCTCCAGCAACCATGACACTGGGTGACAGGGCCCTTTGGTTCCCTCTTCTAAGTGCATTGGACCAGGGAACAAGGACTGTTATTAAGTGTGAAGAGTTCGAGGAAACCACATTCATTCCACTTCTGAGACAGATGCTCACGTGAAGCCACAAGCACACACTTGCTTGTCAAGGAAGCATTCACAAACAGTTATGTGATTGCTCCAGCAAATTGTGGATGAACCTCATGCAGGTTATCACAATAAAACCACAAAAAACACCAGACGTAGCAAAGAAATGGACTGCAAAGTTATGTAAACTGTTGACTGAGCATATACCTGTCAACTCAAGTAAATTAAATGCGTGGGTTTATTTTTTTATTATTGTAGGTACACGTGAGTGTGTTTGTGTGTGTGTGTGTGTTTGTGTGTGTGTGTGTGTGTACTTAATGCGTGAGTGTTTATTTTTCTGAATCATGAAGTATCACAGTATGAAGTGAGGATTACACAGAAAGCCAGTGTCAGCTCTACACTGTAAGGCTGCTGCCAATACTTCGTCTGATTTGTGACGACGACATTCCAGACGTTCAACGGAAATAGTCCCATTATCGACTGCTTGTCAAAACCCCACGTGTGGGGCCATAAATAAACATGAACGTGATTGGAAATGTTCACTTCACACCCCTCAGTTGAGCGCGTGCGTGCACATGCGTGTGCGCACCTGTGCGTACGTGTGTGTCAAATCACAGCGTGCACTATCAATGCAGGTCTCAGTGAATATGTTCACTGGTTAAGTGGCTGCACGATCCTTCCTAAAGCAATCATTTCAATTTCAGATGAAGGTGTGGAGCGTGAGAGACACCTGGGATATGAAGCAGGTGGGATTGGAACGTGTGTGTGTGTGTGTGTGTGTGTGTGTGTGTGTGAGACGGGGCAGTGCTCTCAGAGGTTACCATTTCCCCCGGATACAGACGTGGTGGGAGCATTAATCGCCCACTGCGTGGCTAGCATATGAAGTATATGGTCTGTCCCTATGGAGGGGTTAGCTTCATGTCCAATGGCCCCTTCTCTCTGCCCTTACCCACACATATCCTTGAAAGTCTCTCTCTCTCTCTCTCCCTCTCTCTTTCCCTCCCTCCCACCCTCTCTCTCAATTCAATTCAATTCAATTCAATTTGCTTTATTGGCATGAAAGTTTAAAAACAATGTTGCCAAAGCATAACAAATAAAACAAAGAAACAAACTTCAATCTCTCTCTCTCTCTCTCTCTCTCTTTCTTTCCCTCTCTGCCTCTCCCTCTCTCTCCCTTGTGCTTTACTCACCTCTATGTGTTCCTGTGGTTGTCACTTTAGCTGTGTCACTGTGTGTTGATGTGCACGTGCAAGATGTGCACAGCAAGTGTTTAACAGACAATAGAATGTGTGTGTGTGTGTGTGTGTGTGTGTGTGTGTGCCCGTGCACGTGTTCAAACAGTGTGTGTCTCAAAGATAAAGAGGCACAAAGAGTGTGTGTGTATGTGTGTGTGTTTGTGTGTGTGTGATTGTGCGTGTGTGTGTGCGGGTGTGTATGTGTGTGTATGATACAGCTTGCGTGCGTATGTGTGTACGTACAGTATTTAACTGATACAGCTTGCACTTGATTGTGTGCGTGTGTGTGGTTGTGTGTGTGCGTCCATGTATATTGGTGCGTGCGCGCGCGGCAGGACACGCCTTATTATTGTGTGTGTGCGTCCATGTATTTTGGTGCGCGTGTGTGTGCGCGGCAGGACACGCCTTATTATTGTGTGTGTGCATCCATGTATTTTGGTGCGCGTGTGCGTGCGCGGCAGGACACGCCTTATCATTGTGTGTGTGCGTCCAGCAGCGACCTGGCCTGCCTCCCCGATGGTTGTCCTCAGTTGAGCAGGCGTAATTACACAGCCTCGCCCCGCTCTGCTCGCCGCTGATTAAAGGGGACACGGGCGATCCATAGGGAAAGCATGCCGGCGAGCTTGTTCCCTCGCATACTCTCGCTCCTTATCGTGGTCCGCCCGGCTCCATTACCAGGGTGTGACGCCCGGGTTGTAATTGCCTCCTTTTATTACCGAGCCCACATGTCAGGCCCAGCAAACAAGGACCCACCGCGCATCAGCACTGTCCTGACAATGCACTGTCATGACTGTGTGTGTGTGCGTGTGTGCAATATACAATACACGACAATAGAGGTTTAAATAGCACACACATGCAACATATGAAGGTTGGTGGTTGGATTGGATCCAATTTTTATTATATTGTCATTACAGACAGACTGTTTCTCTTCTTGTCCAGACTTGATCTATCGGACTGGAAAAGGGAGTTAATTGGTTACAATCCCGAAATAATGTGACAAATGTGACAATTGGAGCCAAATATGATAATGTTTTTGCATGATAACTTGGCTCAATTACGTATGTGCTTTTAAAGGTCAGACAACACAACTTTAATTTGAAGATATATGGGTATACATACAGTATTGTTCACATAATCTCCATGAATCAGGACCATTTGACTGAAGCGTGCTGTGATCTGTCACAGTGGAGATAAGGCCTTTTGTGTGCACCACCAACATTGTGTCTATTCTTCTTGCCAGGCTCCATGAGGACGAGAGGAGATTTAAGCCTGCAATTTCCACATTTGACCTCCAACATCTGCTTCACAACGTCACGTCACTGAGAATCAGCAATGTTGGAGGCCACAACTGTAAGTCCATGTGCTCAGGGTGCGTGTGTGCGATGTGCTTGTGTTTGTGGAGTGTGTTTGTGTGCGCACGTGCGTGTGTGTTAGTGCCACAACATACACTGAGGGAGATGAGTGACAAACAATATTCCTGTGTGACTCAAGTATATGGACTAGGCATGTCATCTTTCTTAATATCCATAATCCTTAATATCAATATGCAGTTCATTAACTGGCTTACTTTCAGTATAAGCCTCATTTATTTAGAATGAGAGCATCAAATTGGTAATATTTTGGTCCCCGAAATATCTGTTTTGTTCATTTCACTGGACGTCAGTTTTAATTGTAAACCCGCACAGTGCTTGTAATTCACATGAAAGCCACTTTCGTGGTCCCTTTTAAAAATCTCCTTCTTAAATCCCTTTGAAGTCATTCAATCTCCCATTACAACAGAGTTTGCTGTAATAACACATGCATCAACACACACACGCACACGCACACACACACACACACACACACACACACACACACGCATGCACACACGCACACACACACACATATATACAAATTACTGCCAATATTAAACTTCAGAGAGACTTTCAAATTCATTTTAAAGACATTAGCATTACCGATCCGGATATAATGTGACATATATTCAACCTGTTTTAAAACCCAGCTTCTGCAGCAGTACATAAAACAGTGGCATTTCTCTCATATCCTGATCAGATGATTACAGCTGCAGGACAATGCAACAGCTTGTCCAAAACAAATCACCTCTCACGTACACTGTTTTAAGAAACAGGCTGCTGAGATACACCTTGTGACGCACATATTAATGAGAACTAAAATGTGCTTACTAGTATGCGCCAAACATGCAGAAATAGATGCGTGATTTTACATTCCAGTGAAATCCGTTCAATAAAATGCTCAGGTGGACAATTTACACCATCTCCTTCGTATTTAAAAAACAGCTAATGATTTGTGGCCGCAACACATATCTCAAATCACAGCTCTCTCTCTCTCTCACTCACATTTCCTTTTTGTCATTTTTTCAAGCTCCAGATATAGACCCTTGTTAAGGTTTAAGGCTTTATTGTCTTTGTGACACGGTATATAATATGGCTTTGAGCATTTGACAACGCCTATTGTTTTAGCTTAGTTATTGTTAATATATCATAACAGGCAAATTATATTTGAACAGGCAAAGTGCAGGTCCATGCATTAGCTAACTCCGTATCAAACATTACTGGAACAAAGTTGAATGGTAAGTGCAGTGCTTAAAGAAATGACAAACTCTTATTGGCTCGTGAGTCTTTGATGAGCCCCTGAGGTTCGGGGAAGCTTACGTCCGTGCTGACAGCTGAGATGAAAGTTAGAAATGAATTCAGACCGAGTTCATTGTCTCCCATAACTGTTTTTTTAATTGCCGACATCTCCCCACTGAACAAGTTAATAGAAATCAGTGTGTAGAGGGTATGGGGGAAGGGGGGGGAGGGCTTGCTGAGCAGAGAAAAGGCGTAGAGGGTCCCCGGGAAGCGTGCAGGCATGAGCACAGATTACTCCTCAGTGGTGCAAATGAACTCTGTTTGGACACTGCTGACGGAATGGCTGGATCAGGCCCGGTTACACAACAAGGGCCCTCCTATCTAGCGCAGGGCAGTGTCTGTGCTGTACTTGTCCCATCTGTCTGCCTTCCTGCAGCACCTAGCGGTCTACAAGTCTATCTTTCACACACACACACACACACACACACACACACACACAGATGTATCCCTGCACAGGCAAGGCTCTCGGGTGAAACAGACACACACGTTGCACCTCACGTTTACTGTAGCTCTGTGCCTTGGAGCTGGCCGAGTTACAGCAGAGAGAGATTCCCGTCAGTACCTGTCCCCCATCGCTATTCATAAGAGGTAGGAGAGGCTTCTAGAACCCTCTCCCCGCCCCCCCCCCCCAGGGATCTCGCACTCGACTGTCCACCGCCAACGAGTCTCCTGTCCTTGTGCCTGGTTTTGCTCTGTTGCAGTGATTTATTCATTTGTTGCATCAAAGGCTCCCATGGGTGATTGGTGCACGGATCTGTGGGTGAGCTGCACGGTTCAGAGCTGTAGGTGTGGTATTTACGAGCGCGTGGGTGGATGAAAGTGCTTTCTGCGAGCGTGTGTGTGCGTGTGTGTGTGTGCGTGCGTGCGTGTGTGTGTTTTGCTATAAACTGTAAGCTAAGGCCGGCCAGATGTAATGAGACAAGGGGAAGAGGGCAGCACATGCTAATGACCCAGCACAGTGGGCCCAGGAGCCAAAAGATACGTTCAACTGTGTCGTAGGAACGCTTATTGGAAAGTTTATTGGAACGTTTATTTTATTATTTATTTTATTATTTAGTATTTTTTATGTTATAGGTCTTATTTATGTATTTGTATATTTATTTATTTTTGTTTATTTGAAATACATGATTTATTCTTTATATACTATTTATTTAATATCCTTTATTTAAAATGTGTTATTAGTTGTATTATTTAAATTAACATTTAGTTTAATGATCTTAAATATAATTTCTACATAAATATTCGTATGTTTACAGTTTTACAGTCATTTGAATAAAACCTTACTGTATTGTGTATTGTGTACTTGAGCTTTGTACATGACAGGTCAAAAGGTCAAAAGGGCTGCACGCCACTGACTCGCTGGCAGCTAACCCCTGCAGGCCCACAGCACTGGTCCAGTCAGGGAAACACTGTAACAAGCCTTTGAACAACTGTTGAGCCTTAGGTGCAGCCACACCATATTTACTGACGAGACCTCCTCACCCATCCAGACACGTCTCAGCTCTCAGGGGTGACCTTGGCCTCGGCCGTCCACTCGGCGGGGCCTGCTGACGGCCCTGCCCCCTGGGTGGAGACGTGCTCCTGCCCCCAGGGCTTCACAGGCCAGTTCTGTGAGCTGTGCGGCCCAGGATTCACCAGGGAGGACCCCGGCAGAGGGGCCCTGTCGGCTTGCATGCCTTGTAACTGCCACCAACATGGACCCTGCCACCCCGAGACAGGTAAACACAAGCAGCGTGTGTGTGTGCGTGCATGTGTGTGTGTGTGCGTGCATGTGTTTGCACATGTGTGGGTGTGTTTGAGATTGACCACATTTTATGCAAATTGTGTGTACAGTACATTTCTTATAACAAAATGCTAACATTATGTTAACTATGCAACCAACATGATGTTAACTAAGCAACCAGAAACACAATATTGCCATGATGATGATGATGACGACGATTATTATGATGATGATGATTATGATGAACAGCCAATTAACTCCATTAACCAATGTTTATATCTATATAAATACATATACATCTGCAGTAGGGGTATGACCATATTATTAGTGATTCATGATGGTGTGTACTTGGTTATGGAACAGTCTGTTCATAGTAAGTAATAGTAGTTCCAGCAAGTGTGTGTCAAACATAATGGCAGTTTGCAGCCGTCCTCTGTTCCCCTGTACCTAAAACTTTTGTGCCGATACACTGAGGCTACCAGAACATAGAAGCAGGCAGCGAGAGAGAGGCATAGCCTCTAGCCTTCCAAAATGTTTGTTTGGAAATCTGTCGGGGAATTACCACCCCATGCTGGTTAGACAAAGTAAACGTTCTGTGTGAAAGTGAGTGCATCTTATTGCCCAAAAAGGTATCTCATAAAAATACTACTCCACTACTGTAGAAGAGCGTGGCATGCGACTAGATCTCTCTGTCTCGTTTTTCTCTCATTCCCTCTAATCTCTGTCCTTCAGACTGTGTGCTGAAGCCCCAACTATCCCATCCAAGATCCCCCCCCCACTGATTATTCTCTATGCTCCATCTTTGTTCTTCTCTCTATCTTCCCCTCCTACTGGTAGACAGAGATCTGACCTAGTTAGCAGCTGCAAGATCCTGAGGTGAGTGAGTGTGTGTGTGCGCGTGTGCGTGTGCGTGTGTGTGCGTGTGCTTGTTGAGGCCGGATGCAGGGCTGGTGTCTGCCTTTTCTCTAATTAGCCCTGCTCTCCTCCTCTTGGCTAACGAAGGCTAATTTGATTTGATTTCCTGTGTCTCCCCTGTCTCCTCTCAGAGATAATCTCTCTCTCTGTCTGTCTGTCTGTCTGTCTGTCTGTCTGTCTCTCTCTCTCTCTCTCTCTCTCTCTCTCTCTGTCTGCGTGTTGGTCTGTCTCTCTTACACTGTGTGTGAGTGTGTGTTTCTGTCTGTGTCTCTCTCTCTCTCTCTCTCTCTCTCTCTCTCTCCCTCTCCCTCGCCCTCTCTCTCTCTCTCCCCACCCACCCTGCTACATCTCCCCCGGCTGACACTGTCACATACCTATGTCTTCCATTCATGGTACCGGGTGGATCACGATGTTCTCAGGCACATTGTCTGGCTTGTCTTTGTCCTTGACCTCCTCCCATGTTGTCCCTGTTTCAACTGTGTCTTCATCCTGTCCCCTTGGACTGGCGCCTCCTACAGCCAGTCTAGGCAATTGCCTATAATATGGTCTCACCGTCTCACCTGTAGGTAGCCATTAGTATATGTTTTTCTATGCATGAAAGGAATGTGTTACAGAGGATAGACACACTCATAATGGCCCCCGCCCTTACCCGGCATGGGATACATCTGATTGGCCGAGGGCCCCCCACCGTAGCTCGAAATTAAAATGAGCAGAATAGAACCAGCCTGATCTCCATTTTCACTCTCCGGTTCTGCTTTCCCATTTAATTAATGTACAATGTACTTTGCAACATTACTGTTATGAGGTGTGCAATTTTGTAAGAGCGTTTGCGTAGAATGGGAATTAGCATTTTAATCCTATCCCCATGTGTTGTCTCTCCACCAAACCAGTGCTCAAGGCACATTAGCTTGTGTCTTCTTCTCAAAGAGAGACAGTGTTAAAGGGCTTGAGAGAGAATGCAGGTTGAGGTTCGTTCCACTCATCTGGCATATGTCTGGAAGAAAGCGCGCTAATATATTTATGAATCGGTTTAACATCAAAGTGGATTTTTGCTCCGCAGGTTGAGCGGCGCACCGTTTAGCATAGCTTAATGACTGCTAGGGTAGGAGAGTTAGCTCCTGACATGTTCCGCCTGATCAACAGCAGCACCGGTAAACCCAAACGAACACCTACACCTACACACACACACACACACACACACACACACACACGCAAGTTTCAAGAGGTTTAACCAAAGCAAATGTTCAGCGTGCCAAGCAAAGGAGGAAAGAGTGGAATGTGGAATTTGTACAGCCTGGGGAGCCATGGATCAAACACTGTGGTGCATGAAGTCCTCGTCGGACATTTAGCTCTTAGGGTGGACTGCATCCCTGCAATAAACTGTGGTCGGTCTATTCTACAGTAAACAGCCTTTGCTAGATCTATGGAAAGATGATGATGGCCCAGTGCAGTCCATCTACAACTACACAGTCGATATAATCTCTGTAGGTTCAGGTCAAGGGGAACTCCCCATGTTTTATTATTTATCAGGCTAGCCTGCTGTTCCTCCTATCAGAATCTTAATTGCTGTGTAATTGCCTAACGACTTTTATCATAAAGCAGGGCGTGTCCACAGTCAGAATGGGGAGGGCGTTTATTTGCTCGCTGCTAGGGACGACTGCAGCCAATGGTTCTTCATAATCTTGATTTATTAACGCTCCCTGAGTCGTGTCGCCTCTATTTGCTATAGCACAACACAACAGATTGGAAATGGTAATATTTGTGGTGGAACCAGCGAAATGTGATTTTCTTTTTCTTTTTTTGCAGTGTGGTCGGTCTATGGGGCTAATGTAGTCAAGCATATGTCCTTTGCATACACAAAATGCATTTGTTGTGTTTGTGTGTGCACGTGTGTGTACTGTATGTGTGTGTGTGTGTGTGTTTGCAAAATTAGGGACTTACTAATTTTTCATTGAGTTTTTTTGCTGATGTTCATGTTCACACATTTGATTGTGTGTGTGTGTGTGTGTGCTGTTTTGTGCTAATTGGATACATGCCATCCATAAAATTGGGCAGAGGCCATAATTTAACAGCTCAAGGGAGGCAGTCGAGGAAGGAGAGAGAGAGAGAGAGAGAGAGAGAGAGAGACAACTAATATATAGCTAGTTAAATGGAGATACTCCATTTTCTCCATGGCCTACACTGTATGGGAGCCCTCATTAATCACCTGAACAAATGAAACACATAGTGTTCCCAAACAGTGCATGCTGTGTTTTTTTGGTTACTGTTTTAGCACGCTATGAAGGTAGGTCCCTGACAGGTCGATGTTAGAGGATTCACCTACAGTGCACTGTTGTCTGTGGGGAGAGCTACCATGAGACGTCATATATCTTAACTTAACGTCTTCTCTTCCTTGGAGCTGGAGATTCTGTTTCAGTTTATGGTGCCCTAATGTGACTACTGTGGCTATTTGACCGGCAGTGGCAGGATAGGTCAGACTCAATTTGTTATACAGATACAGTATGTCATATCAGGGGACAAATATCACTGGCTTGTTTTTCAGAGGTATTTTGGCTAAATTATTTTAAAATAGTCCAGTCCTTTTATAACTAGAAAAAAAATCTATACATGGATTAATCATTTTAATGATATGTTACCTTTAAAGTTTCTAGCTTTGCAGTTTATTGTAACCAGGCAATGCTTTTAATATGAGAGAGGACAGTATATTGACCAATGGGGGAACTGAACTGATACTGTCATGGTCTAGGAGCCAAGTGCAAGAAGGCTCGGAGACAGCAGTGCAATCAAGTAGAGGTATTAGCAGGTTTTTAGCATATATATAGTTAGATAGATAGATAGATAGATAGATAGATAGATTGATAGATTGATTGGTCCTTTCGTAAATGCATTGTGTGCCATACAGCACTCATCAGACAGACAGACAGCTACATTAGACAAGACAATCAATAGTTGCACCACCATAGACAATGACCAACAAGAGTAGCACACAAGCAAAGGAACAAGAGGGTCAGGCAACAATCAGAAACAAAGATCAAGTGAATCAATATCAGGAAACGCTGTGAGGTAACATGCAGGGGAGTAGAAAATGACAAGTACAGCACCAACCGACTAACAGAATCACAAGGTTTAAATACAGGGGGAAACAATAACCAAATCAACACTCAAGGCAGCGAGGGAAGGAGAAAATCAGGACTTGAACACAACATGCACACAACCCAAGTAAGACATAGCCTGGAACTCCAAGGAGCAGTTATCGAGATGATAGAGATACAGTATTATGTGGACCAACTACTGCTGTATATAATATGAAGAAGAGGTTTCATGAAATGGAAGCATACTTTCCCTTTCCTGCTGAATCAATTTCTTCAATCAACATTAAAGAGCAGCCATTAATTAAAAACGGTATAGCTTTAATAATGGTTTTAATCGTCATGTGTATAGATTTAACTGTTACAAATTACAACTTACATGTAAATATTATGCAACAAACCTTATTTTCCAGCCGGTAAATCCAGAATTTAAAATAATAACCCACCTCAATTAATCGTGTTTTCATTGCAGGATGCATGCAGAGTTCAGTCCTAGTTTTTCATATAGCTGTTAAATAAAGAGCTTCATAAATTGTCTGTTCGGTTGCTTACTGGAGGTCAGGAAAAGTGGAAAAATATGTTGTGTGCTTGGAGAGAGAGGCATAGGCCTGCTACATTAGCTGGAGACTCCAGCTAATGTAGCATGCTGTTCATTTTGGATTGGTTTTTGTGTAGTTGTTCGCCTCCACAATAGTTCCAACATGGGACTCACGCACACCTTATTCAAGTCAGAGGATTTTGACAGTACATCTGGCAGCCATGGTGAGCCAAGGGCAAAGAAAATGTGAATGTTGTGGTGCTTTTTTTTCTGTGTGTCTTGTGTATCCAAGACGCACTGAAGAGATGAGAGGCAAAGTTGTCTATAGGATCATCAAGGAGAATTACACAAACACGCAGCAAAATAACTACAAGTATCTTTTTTTCTTGCCGGTTTCTTCCCCTTTCCTCTTCCTTCCTCTCTCTCTCTCTCTCTCTCTCTCTCTCTCTCTCTCTCTCTCTCTCTCTCTCTGTCTCACTGTTAAATATCCTCTTGCACTGATACAGGAAGGGCGTCTCAGGGCTTTAGCCCGTGACAAATACGGGCCACCAGAGAGATTAGCGGATCTGAATAATCCGGTTCTAGCGCCAGCATCGCTCGCCTTAAAAACGTCTGCCTGAGCTTCCTCCCTAGATCTTCTGACTAATGACCTTAGAAAGCGGATGGCATTTAAACGGCCATATGGGAGATGCACGCCAAGCTTCTCTCTTCTGTTCTAAGTCAGCTCTCTGTTGACAAACAGTGACTCACACAAAATATTCTGGCATTTTAATACGTATACTGCATTGAACAAGGATTTTGTATTCTCATCTGTACTTCAGTGGATACAATGTGACAGGTACTGTTGGTGATGGCCTTTATTAGGTCTGTTTCTGTCTAGATCACGGCAGGAGCCCCCTGGTGGTTTATTCCGTTTCACGGACTAGGACCACGAAAGCATCCATTTCCTGAATGCCTCCACTGTACTGTAGTAGGCGTGACATTTAGCTATGCTAAATCTTTGTGAATTATTCAAAAGTTTGGCCTCGCACAAATGTCAAAGTGCGGAACAACAATGCTGCTACGGAACAGAGTGGGGACCGGAAAGACCTACAGTGTTTATTTTGGGATTGGTCACACAACTAGTTACTAGGTCAGCCGAGCACAAGCAACAGTAGCAGTAGTATGTGTTTAAGATCCAGTGATTGCCTCTGCATAGCTGCCTAATGTTAACGTTCTGTAAACAAATGTCAGCAAGTCGACAAAATTCAGTCAGGAGCCGGCAGAGCGATAGCATATGTATCGACACATTACAAAGGCCCAGGGCGAGTTGTATAATTATCTGCTGCAGTTTTGCTGTGAGTCTGTGGGGTCACCATGTCTCCGGGTCAGGGTCATGCAATGCTTCATCTTGTGCCCATGGACAGGGATGTCTAATGCTCACATGTAATGCAGATGGCATTACACGGCGCATATGGTAATGGGAGATATTGAGCGTCTAACCAGGCTTTTGTGTCTCAAGGATATAGGGGACACGCAGAGGCGTGCATGTTTAGCTTAGATGAAATGTCAGCAATCAGGGGATGAATCACAGCTCCTCATTAGCATCATCAACTTCACTTTGTATTGTGTTGATTGTTCTATGTTCAGGTGTATAGTTGTGTAGTTCTGCTGTGTAATGGGCTACTAGTTAAATAACAAGACTGGGATAATAGCCAAACTAAGTATTTAGTTTCTTTAAAAAAGTTTTTAATTGATGTCCAGACATTTTAGGGATGTTGGCTCACCATATTGCCATATTTCTAATATAAATATATTTCACTGCATCTAAAACCTGCCCCCTTGTTTGCTACAGTAATCACATGAGTAATGTAATACTGCTGTAGAATATGATGATCAAATGTGTAGCATGTTCCCCTGGCATAACTGCCATCTCTCCACCTGATGTAATACTCCAAGCTGCTGAAAGCTTTGTGAAGCTTTGTGATTGGAATAGTTGACCTAACTTGCATGGCAGGTATAGTAAAACCAGGGATGAAATTGGAGACAGCTGTCTTGTTTGATTGCTGGCTGCATTGTTTTCATTTTCTCACCATTGAACTGCATTGATGTGCCAGGCATTCAGTACATGACAGTTAATTACAGTATGTTGCTCCTCCAGTATGAGTGACATGTTGTCACCATCCACAACCTGGCAAGGTGGCTAATGACCATGTCAGAACAATATAAAAGGTAGATGGATTCTGCACCAAATCATAACATCTGCTATCCAATAATCTGTTATGTGAGATAGCATGCTATCTCTACCTGAGAGCATTTCAACACATTTGGCAAGCCTATACACAAAAAAAAACATTTAAATGTATTTGTTGTCACAGCACGGCAAAATCTTTTCACTGAGTTAGCCTAATTGGGGGAGGCAGATAGTAGTGAAACGTGCCTTTTGTTTCTTTAATGTTGTCTTTGTGCAGCAGAAGTCCCTTCATCTATGCGCCCCTTGACACGGCACATCTGCAGTGAGTGTGAGCTGTACATCTGTTTCCAATGAGAGCGCAGCATTAGCATCAAACAGCCCTGGAGCAGATATATGCAAGACAACTTTTCTATTTAAAGACCTAAGGGTGCAACTAGCGTCTCAGATCATGTTTTTTTTCCTCCCTCTCTCTCTCTCTCTCTCTCTCTCTCTCTCTCTCTCTCTCTCTCTCTGTAATTTTTTCCCACCCTTTTCTGCTCACTAGATGCTCACATGCATTAGTAAATTGATTTATTTTAGCCTTAAGCGTCTTCATATTATTCCAGCAGACAAGAGAAACAACTCCTTCTGGAAAAATAAGGAATTCTTGATATAAGTTCATATTCATTACATTAATTCCATTTTGATATTCGTGCTGATATGAGGCAAGCGATACCATAGTTAAAATAAACAACTACCCTACATAACTGGAGTATCGGCCTTGTTTGCACAATATATTTAGTGTTCTGGCTGCATAGGACATGGCGTACTGTTCTGCTTATCTTTAACATTTCGTAGCAAACTAAGTGGCAAACAAAGACTTTATATGCCAATTTGTGCTTTCTAATAAGCCATTGCCTTAGAAAGGTCAGCCAGAGAAGAAGCTATAGCATCCTGGTGTTGCAAGCTACACAATTGGTGAAGGCCCCTCCAGCTTATTCAGACCAGGTTCTTCAGTTGATGCTGATAGCAATGAAGTAGCATTACCAGTCAACAGAAGCTGCCTGTAGATCTGGGTCCATGTAAACCTTAACTTGTGATATTGTGACCAGACATTTGAATAGAGAATTATTGACTATTAGCGACCATGTTATGAATTAATGCTAAGGGCAAACGAGGGCATGACTTTGTAACTGCATTCTTTCGTGCAATTGCTTGCTCCCATATGAACAAACAAAGCTCCCCACAGTAAACACCTCCCTTGCCAAAAGACCACCCAAGATAGTAGGCAACTGACACTTAAGCCAAAAGGATTTAGCATGAAATGAATGCATGGTGAGCAGTAGTATTAGTATTTATACTCGCTTTCTTCCCTGTATTAAAATAAATAGTTGTACAATATATCCCTGGCCTTGGTCTAGCCGTTTGTTTTCAAAGACAGAATGTAGTGAAAGAAGGAGGACGTCTTAAAGCATACAAAGAGAAAATGTGCAAATAAAATATAGCGAGCAAGGCCACTGGCACTTCATTCGGTAATGAATATAGCCCATAGGGGCTGTTTCTGCGGCAACATATTCCTGGCCTCTGCTAGAAGCTTCCTCAATGGAGTGCATTAGACCTGAATGTCTGTGATTTTTTCCAGAGAGAGCAAAGTGTGGCGAAACTGAGGGGGGAGTATAGAGGGTGCGGTGCGAGTGTGATGAAGGGCCCCTCGTCGGAGTCCGGGATGCGTGTTCGCCATACAGAAGCTCTACGACGACGCCGCAGAACAGACGAGTTCAGAGTTCAGGGGGAGAGCAGAGCGTCGGAGCGTGGCGGCGGGTTGTGGGCGGGGGGAGAGCTAGACCAGCTATAGGCCCCCGGTAGTTTGACCGGTGGGTTGGAGCGCCAGTTAATTTATGGCAGAGACATGTGTCTTTAATCAAATAACTCTGCAGTGATATTTTAAAGTAATCGTGATCATGGGGATGCTATGATGAATATGGTGTTAATGTACTGAAGTGTTTCTGATGCGTGCAGTTAGCTTTTCACTGGAACCAATGGGGTGATGACAGTGTCTAAGAGGTCCTTAGTGGCTATAGTCATATTATCATGCTCAGTCATCTTCACAGTGGGTAAAGTCAGCACATTTCCCCTACTGTTAAATGTACTATGGCTCATTGGGGATTGACGTGCAATAGAATCAGTGCTTTGTGAGATTAAAGAAGGATTACCAGTAGTCCTATTGCCTGTGCAAGGAACATTGATTATTACTAACTAATCTGCTTAATGTATAACGTGCTTGGAAGTAGTGTATTGTTCACCTTACCTTGCCGCAGAAATAATGATTTGTATTGTGTGCTTCATCAGGCAATAGGATAATTACCCTTCATAATGGCCAGCAAATCAATTTGGTAATTTAGCAGGGGTTATTCGTTTGAATTGCATTGGGCTTCGTCTGGTAATGGAAGACTGATTTTCTCTGACCACACAGCCAGCAAGCACAATCATTTTTATTCACAAAGATGTGAAATGATAATATACCACTGTCACTGCTATTTGAGGATGTAAACTGACATGTTGCCAACTAATCTTTTTCGTGTGAAAGTCTGCCTGTACAAAATCATGCGAAAGGCATGTATATACAGTATGTATATAT
>JAODUE010035276.1:0-20552 GCA_027564755.1 Amblyopsis hoosieri
AAAAAGATATTGCCAGTGTGCCATTGGTTAAGCTTACGCGTGCCCATGATGGCACGCGTGCCTAAGGTTGCCGACCCGTGCTAGAGTATGTACAGTATGTGTTAAAACTAAGAAGGCTGCTTAAAATAACTTTAATGAACACCCACACAGGTGTTAAAGTAAGCTAGTCATTAGCGTTCAGCTCCTACCAGATAGACAGCTATGGCCCCGCCTATCAGGAAGCCCAGGTAGACATCAATGGCATGATTCTTGTACTGGATTATCCTTGTCAGGCCGCAAATGACCGCACAAATGACGAAGGAGAAGACCAGCAGTGGCTTCAGCAACTTGGACGAGTCCATCAATGTACTGTTGAAGTACATCTATGGACACAGTTACTCTATGTTTATCGTTCACTTGTCACAGTTACCGAGTGACAGCCCAATCATGTCTATTTGGACATGAGTCATGCATGTTAATATTGAAAACATGGCAAAAACAAAGATTATGAAAGTGCATTTACAAATCAATTAAAGCTACAGTATGCAAATATGATATATTTGTAAGATTATAAAAATGCTTTTGTAAATGCACTTGTATAATCTTACAAATCAATAAAAAGCTACAGTATGCAAATATGATGATGTTAACATTTGCACAATAACGCATCTAGATGTACATATGTTGACATATATACGTAGTCATAGTGAGTGAGTATCATTGGCCAGACTAGCACAGAGTACAGACATACTCCATTTTCAAAATGTCTTAGCAAGGCTCACTATGAGCAATTACAGTATCCTAAATGTGACAGGTCAATCAAATGCAAAACCAAGCATTGTTTAGGACTGGGTGGGGTTAAGGGGGAAGAACAGAGGTTTATTTTCAAACGCTGGTGAGCTATAGCTTGAAGATATTGTATATTGTAGCTTTGTTATGTCTGCTTGTTGTTTATCACAATGAATTAACAAGGCTGAAATATCAGATTAAGCAATTGTTTGAGAACATGAAGAGGGTTTGGAGGTTGTGTGGGCGCCAACCACTACTTACCGAAACATAGACTGCTGCAAAGGATGCTAGGGTGGCGTGCTGAGATGGGAAGGATTTTCTACAAGAGATATGGGCACAAAAATAGACAAAGCTGATGCCTTAGCCAACGTTGTATGTATGAGTCAACAGAGGGGACGATTGTTCTACATCCAAAGAGACATAAAAACTAATTATGGATATCCTCAATATGCATACATGCATTAAATGAGAAAACAAACAGACTTTATTTTAGACAACGCAACAAATTGAAGGTAGCTTTGGCGGTCCATTTCATATGTGGTGAAGGAAAGTGTTAACAGGATGAGAAGAAAATAGAAATAAGCATTACCCCTTTTACAATATATGTATATAAACACACATACTGTATATGTCAATGTAAAGACCAAACCATCCCAACAAGGCTTGGAATTAGTCCCTGAGTAAAGTATGATCTAATACTGCAGAGTGTAGCAGCAACCATGCTGAATGCTACATAATGGAAGTGAACCTGTGTCCTAGTTCTTCTCTGAGCTCCCAAACGACCTACTTCTGCAAGCAGATACATCCTCTTCACATCAATGCTCTTATGCGCAAGGATGTCTGCCTGCACATCTGTATGTGTGATCCTTCACTTGCTTTGTGCATGCAAGGATTATGTATGGGTTACATGTTTGTGTGCCTATAGCATCTGCAATCCAGTGAAACAGTATAAACCTCTTATTACTTAATTAAACGGTGTTTCTAAGTAGTTCAGTCCAACTGCACTAAACATTTAAGAAAAATCTTTTTAAATATATATAGTGTATGTATGTTTAAATCTACCTAGAGCAGAGGTCACTACTGCACACGATGCCCAGTGGATAGCACTGTGGCCTCACAGCAAGAAGGTCATGGGTTCAAACCCCAGTCAACCTGGCCTTTCTGTGTAGAGTTTGCATGTTCTCCCTGTGTCTGCGTGGGTTTCCTCCGGGTGCTCTGGTTTCCCCCACTATCAAAAACATGTTAGGTTCACCCTCCAGTCAGTGCTGTTGACCAGACACTGGTCTCAATCTGGAGTCGGTCCCCGGGCGCTGCACGAGTGGCTGCCTACTGCTACTTTCAGGGATGAGTTAAATGCAGAGAATGAATTTCTCCTAAGGGGGATTAATAAAGTATGATTTCTTCTTCATTAAGTCGAACCTCGGTCCAGGTCTGTACTCAGACACCATCCTATCTGGACCTGGACCTATAACTGATACAGTATTGAAAATTATTTCATTTTGAGAATTTCTATTTTTAAAGGCTCTGCTTATCTATAATATCTTCACAGCATTGGTTTGGTGACCCTGGAAACACACAGACCAATTAGATGCGTTTTAAATAATCTCACATGATGATGCTACTCAGCCAATCAAATCTGTGCATTAATTTACTCAAGTCGGTGAGTGAGATGCACACGCAGCAGAGAGAGAAATATGGTGTGCTCTAAAAGGAGAAAAATACATAGCAACACTCTGTTTGCTTTCAGTTTGCATTGAGTTTGCCATGAATGTGTGAGGAGGTAGTTCTTGGCAAACACACCTGGATGCTGGACAAAGGGTGACCTTTTAATCTAACAATTTGTAATGTTTACACAAAGTGTTGAACGTTCATCTAAGTTTGCAAAATTTGCCTAGGGCGCATTTGAGGCAGCATTTATAAGTCATAACTCACGGCATGGAGAGCAGAGAGAATAACAAAACATGATAATGTTTATGCCATGAGCATTTGGTTATATTTAACTGTCTCTACACTGTTTAAGTTGATCCAAAATGCTTGGGTCAAATCCGTCCTTGACCAACATACAATGTCCTCAGCTCTCTGCCGCCGCACACACTCATTCAAGTCACGTCAAATCAATATATATTGAATTAACTTTGCAAAGAAGAAAAATCGCTTTGTTCTTAATCAGAATAAGACTTGTGGAATGTGGAATGAGCATGTACAGTAAATCATTTAAACACAGGATGGCATCACCTGTCTACGAGTCTTAAGTCGTCAAAGGGCTGACCCACCTGCCCTGGTTGATGGCCACAGGGTCGCTGCCAGAGCATATGTCGTCCAAGACGTAGGAGTTGTGCTCACACGTGACGCTGAGCGCCGTGTAGTTGGGCTTGCACACCGTGAGGAAGTACGGTGCCGGGTGTCCCATCATCAGCTGCAGGACGTCCGTGATGAGCGCCGTGGCACAGAGGCCGAAGGCGTGGACACCTGGGACATCATTAGTTACGATCAAAGGCAAGATGATAAGTAAGAGCACACACATGGCATTTAGGGTTTATAATACAATACTACAATCCAAATGAGAATACTGTATTGAAATGTAGCCTAATAGTCATATAAGGAATATTTCACCTCTTGCACCTTGTAACTATGGAAAAATGTACAGTACTACAGTTTACTTACAGTACGTACGTATTGGCCACTGGTCTTGGAGTTAATAAATAGGCTATAGCCTACTGTACCTAACCTATCCTCCGCTTTGACGTCATATATGCAAATTACAATTTTAAAATAAAATACCTTCCAGACAATATACTTAGTGAACCATCTCCCTATATCCACCCCTTTTTAAAAACATAATACAAATAAATAAAATAAAAAGCATCAGCCACATACCTACAAAGCGCACAGCTCTGCGTACGAAGGAGTTGAAGTTGCAGCCGGCAGCGTTGATATTGGCCTCTTTCCCTGCTCTACTCCTCCTCCGAGAAAGACAGCAGAACAGGATGCCCTCTCCTATCATTATCTGTTAACACACGGCACTGCTCAGGTTAGGACGGCTGAAATGTAATTAATGTACTGTATGTGTGATGCTCGAGTGAGATGTACGCACGACACAAACAGAACTAGGTTTAAAATAAACAAACAAAACAGCAGGAACATGTACTGTACATGTCGTGTGTTTGGGTCCAACCCCTATCTCAGAGTGTTACAGCATATGTGTCACTTTAGAGCTACACCCGTTCATTTGTGGCCTAAATTGCCATTGTCATACACTTTGCCTTTAAACTCATCCCGCCCACCACATCCTGTGCACAGTTGTGTCTCATGCACACAAGGTAAAATTCCTTTCTATGTCTGGAATAGACCTTTATAAAATTCCATGTTATTCCAGAAATTCCATTATTCCTCACTAATATTGGATTACATCTTTGTAGAGATAGTACAAGCATATAGGCACTACAGGTTACATTGATGCTGGCAGAACTACCATTGGAAACCCAATCAATTTACTAAAATAACAGAAGCACACACTTTTACACAAAATACACTGTAGCTCACTGGCTGGAGACCACAATTCCATGAAAATGTTGTTTTTATTGACTGTCAATCCATACAACATGCAGAGACACAGATCAGTGACAACTGGCCAGGCAGCAGGGAACCTGCTTCCAGATGGCTGCTCAGGGACCAGTACATCTCTCCTCTCTGTAAACAGTCACCTCATATCATAACAGGTAACATGCTGACGCCCAACTGACGCCAAACCAGATTTAAATAAAGCAGGATATGTGCCCAACTGCGCTCAGTCCAGAGGAAAGACTCTCAACTGACTCTGAATAAACTATCAACAGTTAAAGGGAAAGAAAGATGCTATTCTTTGTGTTCTAAAATTGCAGTACTGTGACTGTATACTGACACCTACTGCAGTAGATGCAGCTGAGTCTATCTGAATGCTAAGATAGGAATACATAAATAAAGTTGAATAAATGGTTAATTATGTAGCTACAAAATAATATGAATCTCCATTTCACAAGATACTAATTAATATGACGTGTGCTTTTGGTCGAAAGCTTTTTCTTAGTGCTTTGAAAGACGTTTGAAGAACAAAATTAGAAGCTACTCCTGAGTGATTGTTGGTGGAAGTAGCTTGCGTGATCTGGCAACAAATGGAATTGGAGGCTAACTCCATACTTCTACAGTGACAGAGGAAGGGGAGAAGAAGGGTAGAGTGACCAGTAACATAGACAGGATTAGAAATACTTAAAGGAAGGCTGCAAGGGATGGATGCATCGTGACATTAATTAATTGCTGCACATAGGATATTTTCATCTTGGAAATGAATACATTTTCAAACAGAAATAACAAAAAAGCACCAGCAGCATATTTGATAAAAGCAAGCTCTATTTAAAAAGAATAAGTATAATAAGGGCTAACATTCCCACAAATTGCATGCCATGATAGAACGCTTTTGCCATATTACCCTGCCAATCAATGGGAAATGCTAACATGAGCTGTGACAACTCAGTTATATGCTTGTGATAAACATGCCGGCAGACCCAGGGAATGAGAACCCAAGCGTTAAGCGGTGCCCTTTCCCTCGCTTCGACGGACCCTGGGAAAAAAACAACTCTCCCTCTAATATTCTTCTCACCGACATCACCACAAATGCATTCCTTTGCCATCGGCGTTTAGATTCCAACCAATCTTTTCACGTGAATTGAGTCAACGTAACAGAACTTCACCCCGCATCGCTTTCCTCCACTTCTGGAGTAAACCTCCTCCTCTTGATGTTTTCGTGTGACAATTGGTGTAGATCTGTTTATTGTGTGTGTGTGCCTTTTGGCATACAGTGAATGTAAAAACATACAAGCACACATTTTATGCCATTGTTTGTGTCCAATTCTGAAATGCATACTGTAGGTTCCTAAACTAAACAATCCTTTAAATAAGGAGCACTGTATTTGAAGTATATACAAACAGAAATAATCCTGTTGGTGGGGTGGAGTTACCGATTATAATCCAATGCATGTTTTGTCAAATATAGGGACTATCTCCTCACTGTCTGTTAGCTGCCCATTCTGTGTGCATGCTGAAATCAAATTGGGTGTTTCTAAACAGTCCTGACTCTGTAATTAGAAACACAAACAAATCTTGAGTACCGCACCACAAAAATATCCACGCCATGAGAACATGTGTCCAACGTGTGAGGCGGAGCTTCTGAAGGAGCTGAATGTTTTGAATGCTCAAATATCACCAATCTCTCTCCAGCATTGCTAACTCTACTTTTTATTGTCAATACAGTATGTGGTCTTAGTTAAACCTTTACGTTAAATGTGCAAGGTGTGCATGAAGGAACAATATCATTACATGGAGATTTTATGAGGATGAACATGAGCAGATAGCCCGGACAATAATATCCACATTGTGAGGTGAGCTAGATCATGTCTGACAATACTTCTTAATTGGCAGTGGAAAAAAGATCCTACTAACCCAGGCTCTAATGTGATGCAATGTGACACGATATGTTCATGTTTATGAGTCTGTATGTTTTACCATTAAGACCATGGAAAAGAGGAAATATCTTTGATTGGATATTTATGGGTGTAAATTTGTGTGAGAGCACAAGACAAAAGAGAGACAAAAGAGAGAACATTATTATTTATTTATATAATTGCATTTTAAACGTATATGGGAATTTAAATATATTTGTGATACAAAAATGCTCACGGCGCATTAAAAAGTAGTAATAAAAAGACAAATGAACTTGGAGATAAATCTAATTAAAGCCTCCTGAACATTTCGAACAGGAATGTTACAGCAACTTAGTCCTTACCGTGATGGCAGGTCCGGCGAAGGCTAAGCTGAGAAGCATTAGCAGGGGTATTACTTCATGACTGGGGTCGATGTAGGGCAGGCTCAGGCTGCGGTCGTGGCAAATGAAGCCGGTCTTCACCGGCTTGAACACGTCTGTCCACTCCAGGAAGTAAAGGCTCACCATGGATGACACCAGGATGGGCAGCTACATACGCCAAGGGGAAAACAGAAATAAACACACACAGACGTTAGCTAGGCGAGGACGGGGGGTGGGAGAGTCATGGAGGCTGTGTGTATCTTGCAAATTAATAAATAAATTTATAATATTTTTAAAGGCTGCATTAAATGTCCCCATTTTTCTATGGTTCAATGAACATGTTAATTAGATATCAATAACTGAAGCCACAAGCTTGGGGAATCGTTTTTGCGTGGTGGTGACCGGGTGGGGGGTTACTGGGTGAAATGACGTGGAAGTAATTGTGCTCATAAACATCAAACCTTCATGCTAATCAGGAATGCAAGCAATTGCATTTGCCATTTAAGCTCACCTCATCCCATTAGCCGTAAATGAGGAACAGCAAATTTGAATTGGTAACAGCAGGCACAGACCTATCGTAAAAAGTGGTGATCATAATACAGCAGTTAAATCACTGCAATGAAATACAGTTAATGAAAACCTGTGTTGAACCAATAAAATGTCTCGCTGATGCCATTTAAGGTAACCTGGGATAAATAAACAAGAATTTAAAGGTCCCACGATGGGCTCAGGAATATTCACTAATCTGATGTAATTGTTGTGAAACCCTTTTCAGAAAGTCAGTTCACAATTTTAAAATCCCAGTTAAATTATTTTTATCCTTTTCTTTCTTTTTAACAATTGCTGATCTGATCTTATCTGAATAATTAATTAAAATCAAAATAGATTGGCTACAGAAATACAGTAGCTTGTAACTGCACTTTCTGTATCGCCATTTGCCCTGGCCATTGCCCATTTCCCTGGCCAGCTGTGGTATAGATATAACAAATATTTATGAGTATCAGTCTGAAACCCCTCAATGCAGAAGTGTTTATCGTGGATGTAGAGATCTATTGGGCCAATCAGCTAGCTGAAGTTTATTCCAAGATGACAACAGCATACATAATAAGGTCACCTTTAGCTGATTTTAAACAGTGTGATTGGAAAGGCAGTCCAATCATATGGAAGGAGGTTTGATTTAAATATATTAGCACCACCATAAACACTTTTACACAGGGTTCCAAACCGCTTCTTGCAGCAAAATGAAATTGAAACTCACAAGATCAGGATGGTTTCATGAGGATAGTGGAATATGGATTTGTGTGAGATGTGCAAGGTAGTCTAGGAAGTAAGTTGCGACAACTGCATGGCCACTAGTTGCCAGTGACAATGATGATATTGTCAGCTGCTGCAGGAATAAATGAGCCAGGCAGTCTCTCATTACTGAGGAGGAACAGTACTGTCAACCAGGGTGTTTACCCCAGAGCGTGAAAGTTTGCTCTGGCCCTGGAGCTAGACAGGGAGAACTCCCAAGGATTCCGAATCTTGTGTAAACCTGAATTCTCAAGTTCTTTAGTTGCCAACGGATATGTTCAAGTTCACCGTTAATTGAAAGAATGAGCAGGTTCAATGAACCTGTGCATTCATGCACAACAGCACAACAACATTTTATGGTGGTTTATGCCCAACATAACCAGAGTATTGAGGTCTTAGAGAATATGTTATTCATGGTTATGTATTATTTATTTTTTTAAAGCAACTTTACAGTAGCACTGAGATTTATTCAAAAATAATAAAAAACTGTATGCTTCCAAAATGAAACATTTTAAGGATCTGGGTGCTTTAGCAATGCTACATACTGTAACTAACAACGTTATATAATGTTTACAAATAGTCTTCAATTATGAATTCTCCACGATGAACTGAGCCAATTAAGTTCTAGGTTTGAATGTAGCCTCTGGTGATACTCAACATAACACCAGCACAGCATAATATCCTGACTGTATTGTGTACAGGCAGTAGCGGGTTAGCTCACTGCAAGAAAATGTTAAGTGGGGCAGGGATCTGCTTCCCAACCAGGACTAGAACAGAGGGATGTCTCTTCATGTCAGCAGTGCTGAAGATCCTCCCGCTGTGAGCCCAGCCAGGATGCTGAGACACACTCACACACACACATTAAGCTGTATGTACGCTCCACACACACTAACTGAGCTGATCGTCCACACACCACATAGAGCCTGTGTTTGCATACATCTACAAGCTGACGCTCCACACACACTAAGTGGGCTGATCGTCCACACACAACATAGAGCCTGTGTTTGCATACATCTACAAGCTGATTAGTCGACACTATTCCCTTTTTTCAAATTAAGGATTTAGTTTGCAGCAACAGTCTCAAGCTTTTCCATATATACAGTCAGTGTGTTTGCATATACTGTAATTACCAATTAAGAACTATGATTTAACCTGCCCATACAAGTATAGCTTTCTAATTGAAACACTAATTTCATCATGTCAAAAGCACTGTATAATGTGCAATTATGCATCCACTACTTACAGTAGCCTACCATTACCTATTCTTCAATATATAAAGTTTAAGATAATATAGAACATACAGTACTGTAGTTTCACCAAACCTGAAATTGTTTTCTACAAATGACCTTTTGATTATATATTCATGTGATGCATATTAATATTATCTTAATAGTCTGTTTTCATTTAACAGTGCTTATTCTGATTTATGTACCGGTACAGTATGTCCTACTTACAACTGCCATAGTATAGATTTCTATTTAAAAACCTAATCGGAGACACAGTGTAAATGTGCTATAAAGAGGCATCTAGAACCTGTATAATATTAGCATACCCTCAGAGTTTGGCATCCTAATGTAGCCAGTGTTGTTTTCGTCCTTCCTCTTCCCCATATACCTCTGGGCTGTTGTCCTGGCTTAGCATCAGAGCATGCTTTAGCTCAGGGTGCATGAGATGTATGTCAGTGGTGCCTCTGCACTTGCTCTGCTGCGGCAGCAGCTTGCCAGGTAGGCACACGCTGCAGAGAATGCTGCCTTCTCAAGACACACACAACACATCTTAGAAGAACAAGAGTATCTTTGGAGACCGTATTCATGAAGCCAGAGCTACAGGTCAGTGGTTGATATCACATCGCTGCATACTACATGTGTTTATATGGCACAATTTTGAAGCACGGGTTATGTTAACACATCATTTACATACTGCAGTTATCCTTTGTAAACATCTTTCACTAACCCAACTTGAGCAGTTTAGATAACACATTTAAAGTACATTATAATAAACCTATTGACCATAAAGTAAACCACGTTTAATTATGTAAACTCCCTCATCACTTTCAAGGTTTTACGCTGAATTCGCTGAATTTCTGGAGGCATTACAGTAAAGGTGTTCTATACAATATTGTATACATTAATATAGCAGCAAACCTTTTTCTACGTAAAGTTATAGTGGAGTAATTATGTCCTGAGCAGAGACTGCCTCACTCCCTCTGTGTGTGTGTGTGTGTGTGTGTGTGTGTGTGTGATGGAAATACATAATCCGATCTCCTCCTGTTCTTTGCTTTCATAGCGGGCCGCATGTGCATGCAAGGACATGTTTGTGTGTATAACCAACGATGCTGTTGAGTTTAGTGTGACTGTGACATCTATTGAAATAAAGTCATATAGAACCACTTAACAAGACGTCCAATGTTTTAAGGGTTAACACCATCAAGCAGCAGTTGCATTTACAGGACCTTCGATGACATAGGTCTTGTTTGTATCTTTGTTTTTGTCTATGTGTAGGTGATGACCAGCACTGAGTTTATGTCAAGAAAGCAAATAAGTAAGTTTGAATAACGGATGCATAAAAAGGAAAAGCAGGCTTCAAGTGAATTTACCACTGACACCATCTACAGTAAATTACAGTTGGTTGGTACTGCAGGTGCAAAGACAATTGGCCTGGTGTGACCATCCTGATCTTACAATTTGGAAACCTTGTGGTAGATATCTCCAGATGTGTTAATTGAGGTGATTAGTATAGGCAACTGGATCACCTTCAACAAATCAGAACAAGCTAATTGTTCTCTTCTCCTGGCAGACCTATGTTGTGAAATATGTCACGGCCCTGCTTTGTTTTAGCAGGCCTGTGGTCTGTAGTTGCTGTAAAGGTCTTACTTAGGCTGATTAAGAGCACCTGGGCAGGTAAATTATATCGGTGTGTTGCAGCACACTGGTTTGTGACCCTCCTGGCACCACACATTCTGTTTGTTCGTTGGTTGGTTTTTGTTTCTTAGTTTGGTTAGCATGCAAAACGCACCACATATATTCAGTACATACACCTACAGACTTTCACACCTCATTCTGTGTTAATCTGTTAGTTAGTTAAGAGTTTGGTTTGTTTGGTTTACGGCCTTTGAGCCAGGTCGTAACAAATAAAGCACCTAAAGTATTTAATAATAGATACTATTATTTAAGTTAGTAAAGATATGATAGCTACTGAACATTAAATATACTGTACAATCTCAAACCTTTTTCTAAATGGAAAGGATACCAATGTTTATGCAAACACATTTTTGAATGCAAACTTTCTGTGGGTGTTTGATTACATGTCATATTTGATCTACAGTACAGTGAAGGCTACAGTGTTCAACTATTCTGCATGTGATATAATCAGTTGTTTTTTGTCACACTTAGCTCTGAACAGTTGTTCAGCCGTCTACATGCTTGCATTTGTTCCACTTTGAAGAGAAAGCAGCCTCTGGCTCCAAAACAGACCCTCACTGCTCAAATCATCCAGTGTTTAGGCTTGTTTTAGCGCTCGGAGGGACACAATGCTGTTTCCTGTCTAACATGGGGCTCCAATCCTACTTGTGTCTTTCTATGGAAATGAATTGGGTAAATGTTGTAAGCTCAGTGAGAAAATTGTGTACGTAATCACCTTCAAGCAGCTCAGTCCCATTAAGTCTGTTTTTTCAGCAGCATCTTAAATATGTTAAATGACAACATTTAGATTGGCACGGTGCAATTTTCTGTGTGTGATGTGTTACTTGGTAATCGTTCTAAAAGGCATGGAATTCACCTGAGGGGGGCTTTCTTCTCAATTCCCATGGATCCACTAAATCATAAAGATACTAGCCACCAAATTAAATAACTAACTTACTTCCATATGCTTAACTTAACTAAAAAATACATATTATAAATATATAATAACCCATTACAGAAGGCAGTACACAACCTAGTGTGGAATTAACATAAATTGTTCTGCAGCTTCTCCCTTGAAATTATACTTATGCACCGGAGATAGAATGGGACACACTGTGCAGGGAGGGAATCCCCTTCTCCAACAACTCACTGAAAATAGAAAAAGATGGATACAAGACTGAATCATGGCCGTTGTATCTGATGCTACAGCTAAGTGTATGTGTTAGAGGTGCACGATATTGATAAAATGCGATATTGCGATATTGATCATGAAAATTGCAATATCCATATTATTTCAATATTTTTCAACATAAGTAAAAACACAAAGGTTATGGGAAACAGCAATTCTAAGCTACCGAAGGGGCATTATCTATTTCCTCTTCCATCTCTATTATGTCATTATAGCTTCCTCAGCCACACATCTTACTTTTCTGTCTAAATCAAACACCACTAAGCCAACCAGCCAATGTACGCCATCTCTCCAGAAAATAAATTGAATATTGCATACATAAACACCAGTAGACACAGACAGTTGCATAAAACATAATTTAGAGATTATCTACATTAGAAACCACAGTTATTTGTGCCAATACATGTGATGAAATAGGCTAACTTAGACACAACAGGACAACAGCAACCAAATCACCTGTTTTGACCACTTTTCACGCTTGACACTATTTGTTTAATTTGGCTACATTCATCTCTGCGTTTAGACAGTTATACATTGACTTGGCTGATGACTCTCAATAGAAAGCATTCTATAATAGCCTATGTGTTCTATACCAGTTCAGAATGTGCATACAGTAGCCTATTTATGTCACGTGTCATGCATCAAATGAGTAGGCTATTTCATAACAATTATGTAGCCCAAATAGGCCTATGATTTCTCTCTTATTGCAATGGTCTATGATTCAGACCTATACTGTACATTAACTCATCACCTAAACATTGAAACTAAGGTATATTAAACTAAGATACCTCAATCTGACCCCATACTGTCAACATGCATCATCAACGAACCTCGACAAAATAGAAACAGGGCAACAAGCTGACACTGTCTTTGGTTATGGTTCCCTTCTTCCGTGAAGACATGATTGTGGATTCGGGGGTTGTCCTCGAATTTTGCGACGAAAACGAGGTCAACCTGTAAGATGCAGAGATATGTCCGCTGGTCCCCCCTTCCTGGCGTCCTGTGTGCCAAGATCATAAGCGCACGACTCCAGCTAGTTCCATTGCAAACAGGCAGCGTGGATCAAATGCGCGCGACCTTCAGTAGAATACGATTGGAAAAGAATATAGCTTAGACTTGCGATAATTACCTCTTTATTCGTGTCTAAAAACAAAATCGCAAAATTCCCTACGTATTCCCATTGTTTCAGAGAGCTCTCGGAGAACGTGGATAAATTCACCGCCGTGCACAGGAGGGTATCCTGCACTTGACAGATAGGATGGAGCTCCGCTCTTTATCACATTGTCGGATGCGAGAGATGCACATGCGCACTGCGCTGTAGAGCTTTCGATTTGACAACATACGGTATTGAGATCTAGGGCCTATTTGTTTATTAGTTTTTTATGGGGGGCTTCTTGTGTCAAATATACTGTATAAAGCTGTATTATTATTATATTTGTTTCGTGACTCATGATCAGAAGATCTCAATAAATGTCATAGCCAACCAAGATAGCCTATAGAAAGAATATATGGCTAATAAGTTACATTTAACCATTAATTAAGTAGTATATTTCTTCTTTCATATTTTGTGTAGGCTATACACGCATCATTACTTTTAATGGTAACTCCTGTCAAAGTGGTCCTATTTCATGGGCAACTGTGTTAATATATGAGATAAGCGAATATAAGATTTTTGTTCAGTTCAGTGTGTGAAGTCATTATCACGTCCCACTAGCTGCACATTTGTCCTCACTGGAAAAGCATATTGTTTACTTTCCACATCTCTAAATGTGGTCACAATTACAGTGGTATAGAACGCAGGACACTATCTCAGCTAACCCAGCAATGCGTATCAAATTGGGTGGAGTTTCTGAGGGAGCAAGGCATTGAAATATTAGAAACGTTTTTTTAATATTTTTTTTTTAAATAAGTTAAAATATTTACTTTGCGTAACTGGTCCAGACCCCACCCCCCGTTAAGGTTAGGTTTGCCGTGCTGATGTAACGGTGTTCGGCAGCTTAGCGTATGGCAGACACCAAGGACGCTGAGGCATTGGGCTTTATCCGTTTCTTGCTGCGCTGCTTATTAAAACAAGGTGGTGTTCTAATCTAAAGCATTTTTGTGAAATGTGTTAACAGTGCGCTGAACGATGCGGAGATTGAGCTTCTGAGGGAGCATGTGGTGAAGGGAAATATAGGTGCTTTTGTTTTGCATATTTGTTCAAATAGATCAACAATCTTCCATGGCTTTCTCCAACTTTAACTTAGTAGAGGACATTTTATGATTAGGCCTATCGTGCCTTTAGCTCGGCCTTTAATAGGTAAAATCCTTTTTTAATTGCTGCGTAAATAGTTTAAATATCACATTGAGTTCAGAAAGACTCGTTTTTTAATGTCAACGCTGGAGTCAACGATGGATAGACTCATTGCTCAAAACTAAAACACTCCCTCTCCCTATAGCCCTCAGAAGCTCCGCCCCCCAAAGCTGGGATAGTGGTGTGTGATATAGTTCTATGGTTGTGTGTGCTAGCTTGCACCACTTTGTGTTCCCATTCACAGAGACATGGCTGTGTAGAAAACACCAGATTTGTTTCAGTGTTTGTATAGAATGTGCAGCTACAGTAACAGACCATGAGGAGATCATTGAATTCGACAAGAAATGCTATAGTTAACCATTAAAAGTAGGCCTATTCGTAAACGGACACCGGGCTGAATAGTAAGCGAGTGTGCCTGAATAGGACACCTGTTGCCATGAAGAAGGGTCAGGAATGAGCGGATGGAGGGATTGGGCGATGGCGGCGGGCGGGGCCGGGGACCGCGGTGTTGATGTGTTCAGTGTGCGCGCCTCCGTCTTTCGCACAACAGAGAACTCATCTGAGTGGCGCATGCGCTGTGGCACCTATAGGAGCTCTATGCACCATAATAACCAGGAAGATGCGTTGAAGTGTTAAGAAATAGCACAGAGGCCACCGAAACCGACCGAGAACAGTCGCCAAAGAACCGAAGAAACAACTTACTACTTAATACACCAATCAAAGGCGTTGTCAGGGTGATAAACGCATTCATTTGGTTGATTTCTCACGCTGGGAATCCAGACGGGCTACTGTAGCCTATATGGTGATGCTGTGACGCGCCAAACTCACTGAGCTGTCCAAGGTAGGAATCCCCCACCTTTTCGATAAAAATACACTGGCATTGAGACAGCATAACTCATTAATACCATATCCCTTTGTACCCAGAATTAGAAAATACGTCAGTGCACCAAAGTCAGCACGATTCTTGAAAAATATAGCCTGCAATCTGAATAGGCTACTGTCCAATAATAACGTTGCTGGATGAATGCATAATCATGCTGTAAAGTAGTTTGTTAATTCAGCAGCAAAAACTGGACACCAAGCATTTGTTCCAAATTTCAGTGGTAGCTATAGCCTATTGTAGATATTAATAATCATGTAATTGTAATTATTGTTTTTGTAATAGCCACAGATTCATAAATCACATATTTAATAGATTTTACCCATGAACGAATCTACAGAGTAAATAAAAATGTGTATGCATATCACTCTCTCGTAACCAACTTTTAAAACTGCCACTTGGTGGTGAAACATACTTTGCTACACAAAGCAGGATTCCTAGTGCATATCATTTTATGCACTAGCCTAAATATGTCTCCTACCAGTTTATATTCTGCAAGACACATGGGAGGAGCCTTGAATTGTAATGCAACTCAACTCATAAAGTTGCTGAAATGACATTGGTGAAAGTAGAAGAAAGCCAATTCCAATACAGCAATTTCCTTCCTGTAGTAATTGGCCTTGGTAAAGCAGACAGAGGATCTCACATAATGAGCTCTTCTCACGTAACCTTCGTGGCTCCTCCTGAGTGAGGGCATGTGCAGTATGTGATACCACAGGGACTTACTTGGTCACAGCCTGACCTGTCTGTCTGTCAGTGCTTTTGAAGGTGGTCTCTATGAAGCCAAACATTAGGAAACGTTATTCTCTGTAAAAGTCTTCACTTGCTTCTAAGATTTTTGGGAATTATGTCATATTAAATTTCAATGTGTGGCTTTATTTTGAGGTAAGGAACTATAGAGTCAAGAGCATTAACTTCAATAATGCTTTAAACTACAATGTGGAAAGGGTCATTATCAGGCTGACAGACCCCAAAGCAGCTCTTCTTTTTAAAATTTACCCACTTTAAAAGTACATTCAGGCCTATAGCTGGAATTGGGGATTTTGGAATGATTGCAGAAGTGTGCTTTGCAATCAATGAGACCCAGTATGGATTGTATAGATACGGTTTAGCCCAAATGTTTAAAAGATTAAGTGCAGTATAAGAAGAACAACATTCATACAATTCTCTTGAATCATTTTCTATGGTGCTGAGGTAAATGAATGCAGGTGAAACAGCTGCTGCTCATCTTGATAAGGTCACTTGAGTTCAAGCTGAGGATAAATGCCTTGCTTGTCTGTGTGTGTTTGTGCGTGTGTGTGTGTGTGTGTGTGTGTGTTCATCTGCGTGTGTGTGTATGAGTGTATGTGTGTCTTGCGCATACAGATTTTGGTTTGTTAGTCGTAAAGGGCTGTCCATGTGAATTATATGTATATGTCATTAGTTTAGATGCAGTTTTTGCCTGCATACATAATGTGTTGATGCCACGCATGTGTTTGTGTGTGTGAATACATGTTCACGTCTATATGCATGAATGCTTTGCTCAAAGAAAAACTGTATTTGTTCATGTATTTGGTCTGTGTTTGGTCTTGCCTACTTTAACAGAATTCTGTGGGATTTTGTGCATTTTCTCACTGGACTCTATTCCACTCTAAATTGTTGCCTAGCGCTGCCCAGTGACCGGTAAGGGAATTACATGGACTATAGATTGTAATTTCTTATGTGTGTGTGTGCATGCATGTGTGTGTATGTTGTGTGTATGTTGATGTGATGTTACTGAATTCTGATAAATAAATAAAAAGCTGTGCACTTGTGATGGCCTTTCATGGTTTTGCTGTGACTGAAAACATCTGATGTGATAAGCCTTCTCCATCTCATGAAAAATACCAAATGTATTGGTTAAGCAAGTGGCTAATTAGATTTGTTACAGACATGTGCATCACACCGGTCATTTAAATTAGAAATATTTTCTCAATAGGATAGTTATTAAGTCTGCTTAAGTCTGGCTAATGGTGACCCCTGGTGGCCGGTAATAATATTACATGAAACAGCCCAGCTAACTGTTCCTTAAATAGAAGGCTTATTTATACTTAAATATTAAGAATATTGTTGAAGTTTATTTCTAATATGTAATTATTTTGGAATTTTGTACAATTCAGTATTATTTGTGTAAAACTCTTTCTCTAGAAAGTCTGCAGGATGATGTCATGGGTAAAAAATGTCCCTTTCACAGACAATTTAAATATGTTGTTTGGTCCCAAGTCAATGTACTGTAGGCCTATTTGGAAAATTTTGTTCCTTGTCACTTCAGAAAACACAAAATTATTATAAATATAATCTAAATTATAATTATAATTCCAATTCAGTTATCAGATATTCAGTCAAAAGAAAACACATATCTGTGCATGCTGAAACAATAAGCTGGTACTTCTACATGACCCTGGTTCACACAGAAAGTGGTGCAGACAACAATATCCTAGACTTCGCAATGTGTTTCCAATGTATGGGGTGGGAGGTACAGTAGCACCAATATGGCATTTAAGGAAAAGGTGTTTATGTTTTGTTTCTAGTTCAAATATAAACATGCTTAGTTTAGAATGACTTACTATACCTTTAAAGAATTATAAAAAAATAAAATATAGTCTAGTAAAAATGTTGTAGTATACTATAAATAAAATAATCAAGTTTTTGTCATGCAAAATAAATCAATATAATCAATGATAACTGACCTGTATTTATTTGTTATTTCTGTAAAAGAAAGATTACATTTTCTAAAACAAATTCCAGTATGCTTATAGCCCTTTAGTGTACATGCATGACCTGCCTAGTATAATACATTACTGTTAATGTTGTAAATTAATTGTCTTTAAATTAATCTCCCTTGTACTGTAGGTAAGGCCACTGAGAAGAACAGGAGGACATGCCTCCCAAGATACTCGGCAAAGACTTCAAATTCTACAAGCTGCTGGCAGGAGAGGTAAGATTGGTTTATAGTATAAGCACATATCCTTGTTGATTGCTTTCACTCCATCAATTACACTTGACATTTATCAAGCAACCAAATTGGCAGTTTTAATTTAACACCCACAATGTTATTTTTAACACCAAAAAGGTGTGTCCTCTATTTAGGGTGTTAAAGTAACATTATTAAATTGTGTTACACAACACTGGATTGTTAAATATTAACACTGTTCAACACGCACTCATGTCATATACATTGGTGTTAGGGTTAAAACATAGTGTTGAAAAGGAACACAGATTTGTTTTTACACCAACACTTATATAGAGAGAATACAACACAGCAAGTGCTAAAATAGTTTACTATAATAATGCAATAATCCACTGATGTCTGGGACTTAAAATAGACACATTTACCCATACTTTAAAGTTTGAGTGAAGACAAATGACTAAATGTTTTTTAAATCAAATACTATATTTCTGTACACTTAATGGACAGTTCAGGAATAAATGCAACCAGACCATTGCTGAAATAATGGTAAATTATGGTCCTTTTTAGACTGGCAATGTGTAAAACATGTTACAACGGGGGGCTGATGAACCCAAGCACGGACATGAGAGCAAACGAAATAAGGAGGCGAGGAAACGGTTCAACAGGTTTAATAGGCAGGGACAACAGTAACTGGCAATGGTCAGGCGGTAGATTCCATAAGACTGATGTGTCATGCAGGGACAGGCAACACGTAGACAGATGGGCAGGCAGGTAAGAATACAAACAGGAGACACAGGACCCATGAAGGTAACAGACTCAATGAACCAGCACTGAACAAAGGAAAATACACAAGGGCTGATTACAAGGGGAAACACCTGGGAGGACCACACAGGTGACATGACAGAAGTAATAAACTAAGAAACCTGCTAGTGACACACGTGTATGAACACTGACAAGAACAGAAGTGAAAAGACAGGAGCCAACCCAAAGGGCAGACACACAACAAAACACAGACCAGTGAGGCGTGGATGTAACAGAACCCTGATTGGCATCCATGTCACACATGCGCCAAATTAACAACAGCCCATTTTCGCTCACTCATACGGACAACAAACTATTGTACATGCTTCCTAAAACTATGGATTAACAACAACATGTTTAAAAAGCCAATACACAAAAACAAACGGCACGCCCATTAGTGGTCAGCGAAAGGGAGAAAGTGAATGCAGGGGAAATTGCGAAAATGCATCTTCCATGTGGAGGCAGGCATGCTAGCATGTGGTGGTGGTTTTGGAAAATGTAGTCGTGGTTAGTGTCTCAGTGTCAAACGTACAGAAACACCCAGAATTAAGTCAATGAGATGAATGTGACACCTTCCTCCCTGTGTAACTTTATAACCCTATTGTGTTATATCAACACTGCACCGGTCACTTCAGCACAGATTTTGCTGTGTATGTGGGTGTGGTAGTTAGTATACATGTCAAAATGTACTAAACGCAATTACATTTGTGTTTTTTTGTCAAATTCCAGGACTTGTAAGTAGAGCTGTAGCTTTCCTTTCTACTGTTGTGTATTGTATTCTCACTTTCACATGTCTGTGTCTCCACCATTGGTTTATCCAGTTTTGATAAATTGTCTCAACACAAGTCTGCTAACAGAGGCCTTGTTATTTTGAAATATTGGAGGCTTAGCATCACCCAAAAATCGAAATTTTCAACCCATAATTGCACTATTTCCAAATTTTTAAAAAGTAAAATGAATTTAAGACGTGTGATACTGTGCTCTAACAAAAGGAACCAATGTGTCCCTACTGGTTTCCAAGCTACTTGATGTTGTGCATGTGGTGTGAAGGTGTGCACTCATGTTTACTTCTGCACACCTTCATCGCACAGATTCATCAACATTCACCTCATTACTACATTTGGAAACAGGCGTATTAAGGAGTATTAAATCACAGCTCTCATCACAGCTCTCTAACATCTTAGTATTTAAATCTAAAAGCTGAAGTTTGCTTCATGCGAGATTCAATGTTTTTGGCTGGCTTTAAACAACTATCATATTACTTTCATGGCTTTAATGCATTATTGGAACAATTTTGTATTACAGTGTTCTATTTTTTGTAAAAAAGCCCACTTTATATATACAGTACAGTATATTCTTTTAGACCTGGAGCTAATCATAAAACATTTGGGGCCATAGCCTTGGACTAAAAAGCAGACAGAGGCCTACCATAGTTATGCCTGTCTGCTTTTGTTTTTCCAAAATGATACACTGTTTGACATTGCTTCTCCTGTGATATGTATTGTGCAGTACGATATTCAGTTTTTATGTACAATTTCATATTAAAAAAGAATATATACTGTATTTTTTTATGAAGACATAATACGCTCCGGGAACCATCACCTTATCGTGGTGGAGAGGTTTGTGTGTCCCTATGATCCTGAGAGCTGTGTTGTCTGGAGCC